>OV884015.1:29015314-29077663 GCA_930367205.1 Acanthosoma haemorrhoidale
AATATATATATATATATATATATATATATATATATTGTAACATTCATGATATTTGGGAATGAAGATCATGACCCTCACATATGGTAAGGGTCATTTTTTTTCCTTATACTCCTAGGAGTGGGGATGAGCGGGAAACCAGTCTTAGCACAACCGTCGAGAAGAACGGACTTAGCAAGCTCCCGAATGGGCGGTTACCATACAGGAAGAGAGGAGAAGAACCAACAGCAGAAAGTAACGTTGATTGGATTACAGGAAGATCATCGATTGGGTGATATTAATATTGTTTTTATTATGGATCCATTAAAAGAAATTGAGCTCAAATTCATGTTTGTAATTAGTACCGACACTCTGTCACTTTAGACACTTTAGAAGATATACATTTATTTCAACATCAAAAACTCAGAGTGCCACTGAATTCATCAAGTTAGTAAATAATGTACTGGAGACAGACAAAATAGGAATAATACTTACAGATCAATAGCCAGGAATCAACTCAAGAGAATTCAAAGATTTTCTAAGGGAAAATGATGTTCGATTGATATTTACAGCCGTCAGTGCACCCTTTTCCAATGGTTTAAATGAGAGACTAAATCAAACTCTAGTCAATAAAATCAGATGAAAAATGAACGAAAAAGGGAAGAAAAGGGCCTGGACAACAGTTGCTAAAGAATGTGTGGATAAATATAATGAAACAGAACATACAGTAACTAGTTTTCCACCCAAGTATTTATTAGATGGCACAGATACAAGCATTTTACCTAAGGAATTAAAAAAAGGAAACAATAAAGAAAACTTGATGAATGACAGTAAATTAGCCTTAGAAAGAAAAAAAAAGTCTCATGAATATAACAAGAAAATATTTGATAAAACAAGAAAACATTGGGAATTTAGCACAGGAGATAAAGTATATATAGAGAATGGCAACAAATTAAACCGGGAACAATTTTATGAATTAAAAATTGGTCCCTTTGAAATAACAGAGAAGATATCAAATTCAATATATAAAATAATAACCGGAAGATGAAAGCAAGAAACCGGATTCTTTCACATAACAAAATTACTTCCGATATTACCAGACTGAAAATTTTCAAATTTTTGAGAATTTTCCCCTTGCAGAGGGGAGATGTAAAGAAAGTATTCTTTCTTTAATTTGAATATTTGAATTTGCCGCGCTATTCTACATTTTTTTGTACCGAATATTCTACGAGTTGTAGTCTATCTACGAGCCAGATGAAGCTATCAGCAATATTCTAAAAAGTGAGATGATATAGAGAAGGTTATATTAAGTAACAAAAGTTGTGAATATAGAAGTGATAGTTATAAACTGTAATTGTCGTTTCTTTGTTTACAGGTAAGATTGTGTAAATAATATGAATAATTGTGATAATATAATATATAGTGAATAAAATTGCTAACTTTGTTCACAGAGAAACTTATTTCAGTTTATTCATCCCACCTTCAATAATTGTTTTACACGCATATTTATACATTCATGAATGAGGTACCTCAAACCAGACTTGGGAAAATGATTCAAGAATTTCATATTCCAAGTCACGTTGCCCCAAGTCCTCAGTCCACTGCTGATCACGAAGACCTACTATCATACTTTGCAAAGCACGCTCTGGGCAATATCCCTTAAAAATATGACCATTTTTACTTATTTTTTTCTTCAAAGAATTTCTAATAAAACTTTGTAAAATTTTATCATTTACAACTAGCGTTTTGTTTTTCGAATATTTTTTTTTTAAGTAATGAATAAAGTTGATTTTTTTTTGCATTAAATTAAGTTTTTATTACGGAAAAGTTACAGCAAGTCTATCTTCTGCTGAAACACACAAACGAAAATTGACTGTTTTGAGAATCTCAACTGAATACCCGTGAGTGTATATTTGAAAGCTGTGGGTGTCATTCTAAAATAGTCATACAATTTTATTGTTTGACTTCAAAGTTCTTTAGAGTGCATTAGATACTCTCCTTAGTCGTCCCTTGTAGTCAACAATGCGTTACCATATCGACAGCTTACCTCTAAAACCTTTTACGTCCAATTCACTTCCATCATAAAATCATGTAAGCACGTAATTCTCACTCATTTACTTAAAAACTCATAATGTGGGGTGTTATTTTTCCTACAAATTTCTGAGATATTTCAAATATCAATAAAACAAGAAAAAAATAATCACAATCTAAATATATTTTTTTGTTTCCTATTTTGTAAAATTTGTTTTTATGGACTTAAAAGGTTTTAGAGTTAAGGCATTGATTAATCTCATTAATAAATGCTTTAATATCTTCAATATTTGTAATGAAATATGCATCGTATATGGGTTCCATCTTCACTGATAGATAAAAGTGAACTGATACAGTCAGAACATGCCTGTACTGAAACCACTGTGTTCTGACTACCAAATCTGAGCTATACTGACGAACAATTTTTTCAGAACACGCATCAACTGCTAAAGCTAGCTAAAGCAGGAGGGCGTTTGTTGGCCAATAATAACTTTATTCCCTCATTCAGCCTGACCTGGCGATTCAGCGGTGGCCTGGGAACTAGTCCCGCGTGCGTATTTATTTATATAAATATTATTTACATTGACATATCAGACTGAGTATAGGATAAGTTTGTTTTGTTCGTGAGTAAGTTGGCAAAACACCCATTATTAGGAGGCTCACCTCTCGAGCGTCTGTGGTTCTTGGACATTCTTTCGATATGTAGATTGTAATTTTTTTCCTAATCAAGATTTTTCAAATATGTCTGTGCATAATGAACTGTTTTTGATTAGTATTATTGTTAACTAACGCTTCACAATTATTGATGTTCAATTGTATACCTCAGTATTGGTATTGGTACCACTGAATTAGGGTCTTCATTGTGATCTACTCCAGTTCGGCTATCCAAGAAAATCTCTCCCAAAAGTATGACGTGATTGCGGCTTATTTTTTAATCATCGTGCCGGTCTACCGCCAATGAATTGATCGGGCCTTACGCAATGCTAATCACCCTGCGCTGATTTGATTTTGATTGTCCGCCTAGTTGAGTGGAACATTTACCCTATAGTGGGAAGTGGTGTTTTATATGAAACTTTCAGCTCAGTTGATTGGCAAACTTCATCAAGAGTTATGTTTCACTCTAGCCCCCTGATGGAAGTTAATTATACTTTCAGACTCGTGTATTAAATATCTCATCATCGCCATATTAGAATGTTTTACATGTTGGCTGATTAAATAACTTTTAATATGTTCTTATCCTTTATTACAACTTTTAAGCAGCGTATAGTTCTCATATAGGACAGTTTTGTCAGTTAGGACAACATACATCAAGTTAGTGTTGTTGTATAAGTACAATGGATGTCATGTCTGAAGGGAGAGGCTTTACTTTCAATCTGCAGTTTTTTTATCCTTTGCAAGCCTAAAAAACCCCTTACGCTATTACTAGTGTGCCTATGAGCTTGTTCTGGTTTTTGCGAATCCCCTGTTCTAGCTCGAGGACATGAGATTTTCAATACATGTCTATGTTATAATGAGAAGTCATGAAAAACATATTCACCTCCATAAAATATGATTAAGGGGCATTAATTGATTACTAGTTATTAAAAAATATATATACTTTACTTTTGAGTAGGGTATCAAATTAAGGACTTTTAACTACTGAGAACTAGGTTGTGCCCCCGGCTCTTTTTAGGAATTTTTCTCGGGTCTACTAAGCCTCGTGATGATAAATGAGTAGCTTGCATAAACATAAAGTGAACTCTTATGAAAGTTAGCAAGCCTAGTGCCAAACACTAGCCCAGCAGTGCCACTTACTAACTATGGCCCTACCTTTTTTTGAGGGAGTTGCTGCGTCATTATTTTGTCAATTTAAGGATTTAGTCGTCCTGTGTGTGTTTTTTTAAACCATACTTAAAATAATTGTAATCAATATGTGGTATGTTTTAGAGGCAAGATATTGAGCATGACTTGTTTTAGCCTGCTCCTGTTCTAATGTCTGTTATGGTGTTAGGATCCTCTTTTCTCTTCCTTCATTACGACCCTTGATTCCTTTCCAACTTATATTTGCCTATTCGTTGGTCTAAAATTAATTATTGACAGTATTTCTTCAGTCTTCTACTTCTTCCAGTGGCTTCAACTGCCAACCATGAGTTTTTCATTTTCCTTCTACAAGTACCATTAAAAAGCAGAGAACGTGGGTTAGTGATGGATATGAATCCGAATTAAATAATTAATCTCGCCGTAAGATGGCCATCGCCCACGACTAATGGGCAGACATTGCCATATTAAGCAGAGAGCTGCTGTGAGACTAATTGGTGCTGCTCATGTGAGTCATCGAGTCAACGGCCAGCAATCGCCCTATCCTCCTTGTATATCCCGATCTTCCTGTACATACCATGGCCTGTTGATGATTTAGCAGTTTAACTGTTATTGTTGGGAAGGGGATCTTGAGGGAAATTCTCAACAGATGCTGCAACTTGAGTCGCAACAAGAGCATGAGGTGTTACTTGAAAAAAAAAAATCTTCGGTTTTCTCCAGCCAATTTATTTATTTAATTATCAACCTTTTTCCATAATTCAAGTAAATTCATCATAAATTTATAACTGTAAATGAACCACCAATAAAAACGTTAAAATATATAATGTTTTATTTATAGATAGTTTAGTTAATGTTTTAGTTGAAAATTATTTCAAGAAACCAAAAAAGGTAATGTATTCATAAAAAAAAACTCAAATTGAATAGGGACATATGAATTTTGAGATCTTATCTTAAGGAAAAGGACCCTCTGTGAGCCACCCCCCCCCCCCCCCGTCAAATTGTTTTTGTGCGGGAATTAGTCTTGACTTGATGAAGATGTAATTCAAGAAAATATTTTAGGAAAATTAGTTTTAAATTTTATGTTAAAAATATCATGGTTTTTTAAAAAAGTATTTGTTTCTTATATAACGTACAGTGCTGCTTGATGTGGCACGTTTAAATTCCTGTATTCCTCTGCTGTATGAGGTCAGGTATCAGTGCCTAGATCATAAGATTCTGACAAATTCCTTTCTCCTACTCCAATCCCACATCTCTCTTCCATAATGTTCTTGCACGTGTTCGCCAGGTTCGGGACCTTCCGTCCACCGTTGTCACGTGGAGTTACCTCATAGTTCTCTCTTCAGCGAGTTGATAAACCATTTGGAGTTTCCGAAAAGTTATACGTCAATGTTACAACTGAAATAGTAATTCCACCTTTTATGACTCTTCTCGTATTACTTGCATGGCCTGGATTTGACTTGTGCATTTTAATTAACAGTTCAGGATTTGGAGTAAAGACCTAAGGGCTTACTTGTATCTCATTGTATCTTTTGTGACGATGACTCCCCTTTAGAAAGAATCGAATATTTGCTTACCGAACCCAACCTCTGCTTGATTTCCTCGTCTTTACATGTATTATTGGTGCCGTGTTCTTTCTTACTCTTCCTCTTTCCTTCCTTGTTCTCCATGTAATGGTTTCTTCAATTTCGAGTCGCAGGATCTCTGTGTTGTACGGAAGGTATCTGTCGTTGTTTGCGAGTAATGTGCGGTGATGAGAAAATGTCATAAATCAATATTCGATTAGTTTTGGTGGAATTTTCTCTCTAGTGTGGTTTAGGCTATTAAGTGCTTCAAGTGGCGAGGCTATGAAAATTCTGGATGATTTCAATATGGCTGATATTTTAACAGCGCATTCTCCTTTTTGTTTTTTTAACGAAATTATGGATTTGTTAAGACTTAATTTAAAATGATAAAAGTAACTGTTTGTTAGCTAATATATTAAATCTACCTTGGATTTAACTATAGTAGATTAATTTTATAAATACGTAAATATATTATACAGTGAAAGACCTCTAGGAACCCTATTACACAACTTTTGTTTGAGTTTCTACCGACTCTGTTATAATCACTTAAGATCAATAACGAAAGATCCTCAGTAAAATACAAGTCTGTTTTCAGGGTTATCCAAGAGCTATGTGAACATAATCACGAGCACGGAGAACAGGAACGACTGTGCGTAGAAAGTATTGATATACATACAATCAGTAGAACAAAGACGGGAGATACAAAACTCAATTTACTTGCCTTTATGCGAAAAAACACTTAACGGTTAACTTATTTGCACCATTTGAACATATGGCAGAAAGCTCACAGAATATGTGTTCGCCTTAAATAAATATACTTTTCGAAATTTCAATTTTTCTTTGACACCAGGCGAAGCAGTCAGTCATAACATCATTAAGCTTACTAGTCAAATTTAACGACCTCTGACGTGTCTGTGATGAATTGCGAGCTGTTGTTTATTTGCATTCCTCCTCTGATTACCAAAGGCCAACATCTGCAGATTAAGAGGGTATAAAAATTGACAGGGAAATTTAAATGATTAGGCAATTATTGTTGTTTGTAAGGTTTTACAACCACGAGTAATCACGTTAGGGTCGTGGCATAAGTTTGTTCGACTGATTTGAAATATTCAACAATTCTAGGCACTTTTAGCAATGGTTTTAAGGGCGTTCGGTTTAGGTTGTACTGTCAATGAAGACAAAACTATGCATAAAGTAATTAATTGCATCTTTGAATTACACGTCATTCCCATTATAACTTCGATAAAATAATAATTTTGTGCAACCAGAAAGTTTTATTGTGCCCTCACAATCATTATCATTGCACTTTTAAATGTAGAAACGTACAAATATATATTAACAATTGCATATAGCATATACAAACAGCGCTTAGCAAATAAAAAGAGAGTTTGTTATCTTCCATGCGATTGAAGTTTTACGCCTAAGTTAAAGATACTACAAATAAAAGCTACCTTGTGGAAAAAAATGAAAAATCAATTATTTGCAATTAAAAAATAAATATAATATCAAATAGGGATTAAATTAAAGAAATCGTCAACCTAATTATTAACTTGCATTAATTTTAAGACTGTAGTGGACTATTATCACAAAATGTCATTATGCTGTCAATAAAATCGGAACCGTAATAAAATCAACAAAATGTGGGTGACTGAAAAGATCCCGAAGTCTTGCTTATATAAATGTTCACATAAAGAGAGAAAAGTGTGTGTGAGAGAGAGAGAGAGAGAGAGAGAGAGAGAGAGAGAGAGAGAGAGAGAGAGAGAGAGAGAGAGAGAGAGAGAGAGAGAGAGAGAGAGTGTGTGTATGTGGTTCGTCTGTCTGTTTGGCCAGTGTTCCTAAGCAACCCAGGAGGTCCTGACCAAGGCTTCGTTACCTTCTTGTTTATAGTGGAAAGGTATCGCCCCACTCTATGCAAGGAGCTGGATGCAACCTGCAGAGACTGGAGCCCTACGAAAACCACTCTCCACTCTCTTTGTTAATAATTAGTGAAACCCCTATTATATAGAAATATACTCTATAGGAACCAACGATAGAGAATAAAACCATATATTAGTTTTAATAACATTTGTATAATCCTTTTAAATCAAGTAAGTCACAGTCTCGTTGATTATGAAACATTTCTATATTATAAAAGCTACACTAATAATTAATTAATTGCGTAATTGTTTTTTTTCCTGCGTTCGTTAGCTTAAACGTATTTTTGGCGAAGGAGCTATATGTATATATATATACTTGATTCTGTCGAATCTTGATATATGTACGAATAGCTCCTAGTAAATCTCACACTAGAGGACTAGAAACCTCTCTTATTATTTAATTATAATAACATTTCAAAATATAGTGACTTTTCGGAAATGAGTCTAATGATATAGTGAAAGACGAAAAGGTGCTAGTGAGCTGTGTGGCCGACCTACACAAAAGGTTAGGTCCATTTGCAAATTACAAGCATTTCTAACTTATATATAAAGGCAAATTTGTTATCGATCACAAGCCCGAATTTGATGTCAAATTTAAATAGCGACGGACAAAGGAAGGACGTTTTCTTATAGACTACTTGCGGCCATAGGGCTCACTAGTACCACCGAATATAACGTAAAGAAAATTTTAATACTTACTCTAGTTTTTGCGCATGCGCTACCTTCTAGAACATCTCTCTACTTCGCTCGTCATTTAAATACTATATACTACCGTCTGTAGGCCATAGTTCAGTTACAAAATTGTTCCAGCAGGCAACTTGATGGAGCTGGCCACGAGGGAGCCCTCAAGAGTGAGTAAATTGCTTATTATATTTAGGTGAAGTGTAATAAGTGATATCGGACTGAGTAGTCGGCCATATTGGAACGCCTTGCCAGACGTTCACCGATCGTTCACTAACGATAGTTCTCTGAGCCAGTCGGTCTGGTGGCTCAGAGCCAAGACCCGTGACTCGCCACTGGGAGTTGTGAGCTTGAATCCCACCGTCGCTACGTACTACTTTTTTACTAATAAAAAAAAACCGAATATGAAACATGCGTTTCTACCAACAGGTTATATCTGAAAATAAGAAAAAACGCTCAAGATCATTGTGACCTACGCCCACTATGTCACCAGTCAAACGTAAGCCGCGGCGATCTAATTGAAATATCCCAGTAAATTCTTCAGCACCCAGCAGCTCTATGGAAGAGATACCATCACAACCCAGCACATCGAAACAAACAACAATAACTCATGAGTCCCTTTTTCACACCCAATAGTTACGAGGTGTTGAAAATATTGAGGTAGAGGACATGGACTCTACACACACAGCAACACCCACACAGCCCAAGCCACCAGCGATATTCGTTCGTGACATTAGCAATTTCAAATTACTATGTACTCAATTGAGCAAAATTGTAGGTACAGGCAAATATACTTGCCTCAATCGATCTCGGGACACAAAAGTTTCTCCGGACACTCCTGACACATACCGAGCAATTATAAAATACCTAGAAGAAACCAAGGCTGATTTTCATACCTACCAACTAAAGCAAGAAAGATCGCTGCGGGTGGTGATTAGAAACCTGCATCCCACACCAGCGGACGAGATAGAAAAGGAGCTGATAAGTTTAGGATACAAGGTTCGCCAAATTACGAATGTCCTCCGTGAGGAAAGACAAGAAAATGATACAAGTATCAATACACCAATGCCCTTATTCTTTGTGGATCTAGAGCGAACAGCTGGAGTGGAGAAAATCTACGAGCTTAACCACTTATACTACACAAGAGTACAGGTCGAAAAGCCTTACCCGAAACGAGACATCGTCCAATGCCAGAATTGCCAGGCATATGGGCACACAAAATCATAAGCACTCCGCTCATCCCAGCAACCGGCAAACTCAATCCCATCCTCAACCACACATCTCGCATATCCCGCCACCTTCAAGTTCTTCAGATCTCACCAGCCTTTTAACCTCATTCCTTACAGAGTTCAGAACCCTAATTACCCCTCTCATTTCCCTTCTTACAAATCTTGTCTCCTACCTTATCCCCGTTAAACAAAATCCATAAGTGGATCCTTCCGACTCCTTATCCATTCTCCTTTGGAATGCGAATGGTGTTCGCACCCACACTAACGAACTGACAGCACTACTCCATGACAAAAACATCGATGTAGCTCTTATTACTGAAACAAGACTTACAAGTAAACGACCATTTACCGTTCGACAGTACCAGACTTATCGAACTGATCACCCAGATGGAAGAGCTCATGCAGGTACCGCTGTCATTGTCCATAACACCATATCCCATCACATAGTTCCTTTGGTAGCACATGATTTCCTTCAATCCACTGCAGTGTCAATCACCACCCTCACTTTTCCCCTTACTCTAGCATCAGTGTACTGCCCTCCCATTAAATCTAAAGGATTTCGGCACAATGAAACATTTGTTGAATTAATAACACACGTTTATTTTACTATTTATACACAAGATATATGTTCATAAACAACATTCTTAATTAATAATCATAACAAACGTAGAGGATCCAACACTGTCATCCCTCAGGCTGGACAACACAACACAATTTATCTTTCAATATCCCACATCTTTCCCCCTCTATTAAAATAAATTCTACAAACAAGAAACATTTTTTTTTCTTAATAAGACATTAAAGCTCATTAATTAGACATTACAGCTCCTCAATTAGACGGCGAGAAGCAGTTAGATTGCGCTGAGGTCGCCCTCCAGATTCAACAGAGTGGAGAGTGGAGACCTGTCCTTGTCCTTTGACGACGTACTGGTCCCTGGTTTAACCTGCTGATGATCAGTCGGTTGTTCAGCTGGACTTTGCTGCACTGGTACTGACTCGGTGTCCTGACTTGTAACAGTTTTAGGATCATATGCTTTGTTCTTTGCTGAGGGAGTAGGCCATCCCAGCCAATCAGATGATTCATCGCTGTCCGATGAGTATTCCGGAGTATCAACGTTGTCTTCCTGTCTGTTAGGCCCTTGTAAAGATATTCTGAGTTGATCTATGTGACGTATCCATGTTTTATCTATATCAGGGATGTAAACTCTTCTTCTTCTTCTGGGACTCAAGCATTTGATAACTCTTCCTTTAACCCATTTCTTCTCGCCTTTCTGAAAATTCTTCACCCAAACATCTTTTGATTCAGCGAATTTGTCTGACGGCAGTGCCTTTCCCGATTGCAATTTAATTTGTTGGTTTTTTTTCGCTTCAACTCTAGTAGCCGTTTTTGAAGGATTTGGGCGGAGGAGATCCAATCTGGTCCTCAAACTGTGACCCAGCAGAGCTTGTGCCGGTGACACATTTGTGGTGGCATGAGGAATACTCCTATACTGTAACAGAAAACTGTTCAGAGCTTTGTTGAGGTCTGTACTAGTTGATTCAGCTAATGCGGTTTTTAACAACCGTTTGATTGTTCTGACACTGTTGTCTGCCGCTCCATTTGTAGCAGGGTAATAAGGCGCCCCTCTCTTGTGTTCAATCCCATTCCTTTTCATGAAAAGTTGAAATTCTTCTGATTCAAATGATGCGTAATTATCAGACACCAATACCTCGGGGAGCCCAAATCTGGCAAAAATTTGGCGTAAAAGTTCTATTGTCACTTCCGTAGACATTGATTTCGTAGGAAAAGCTCCCACCCATTTCGAATGGCTGTCCACTACTACTAGGTAATACTGACCCGCAACTGGTCCCAAGTAGTCCATATGAAGCCTTTGCCATGGTTTTGTTGGCCATTCCCATGGAATTAAAGCAGCTTTTTGGGGATTGTCCTTCACCGAATTACAGGGTATGCAAGACTTCACCGTCTCCTCTATGTCCGCATCAATTTTTGGCCACCACACATATGATCGTGCTATTGCCTTGCTTTTCACTATCCCCATGTGTATATCATGCAATTCGTGAAGCACTGAGGATCGAAGTTTTGTCGGCACAATCACTCGATTTCCCCATAGGAGTACCCCTTCCTCTTCATGGAGCTCATCACGGCGAAGAGAAAACGGGAGGAGTTCTTCCGGGATGGTATGAGGCCATCCGATTTTCAGATACGTTGATATTTTCTTCAGGATGCCACCTTTCTTTGTCCACAACAAGATGTCTTTATACTGTAGAGGTAGAGTTTCGTTTTCTTCGAATACGTAAAACAGCGCTGGGTCCAAACTTTCTCCTATTTCCGGATCAGTCTTTAGTGGAGCTCTCGATAACCAATCTGCGCTGTTTTTATTTGACTGCACCCATTCCACATCATAGTTATAATTTGCTAGAAGTAGCGCCCAACGTTGCAACCGGTTTGCCGCACAAATTGGCACTCCCTTTTTTGGTCCAAAAATTGATAACAAGGGTCGATTGTCATTAGCCAATATCCATTTCCTTCCCAAAAGATACAAATGGAACTTTTTCACACCAAACACCAATGCAGCGCCTTCCTTATGCAATTGACTATACTATGTTTCCGCTATAGTCAACGTTCTGCTAGCAAAAGCTAATGGTTTTTCTTCTCCATTTGGATAGACCTGTGAAATTATTGCTCCCAGTCCTTGATAGGCAAATCTGGATTATAATGTGCAAAAGAGCGATTTTCCTTGACTATCCTCTTGATTTTTGTGAAAGCGGTTTGGCTTATGATTTTGTCATGTGAGTTTTCTTTCTTTTTCTATAGAACCATACTATCGACAAAACAATATTTAGGAATTTACTTTCGTTGACATTAGCTATTAGATTTCAGAAATATGAAAGAAGTGTGAAATCATGGAAACATCATTTAACATAATTGTTCTGGCAACTCAGGCTAATTCTAAATAAAATTTTGCAGACTCCGAATGTAATACGAACATTGCTTTATTATATATAGTATACAATGAAAGTGAAAAATTGAACTACTAAAACTAATGACATAAAAGAAATAAAAGAAAATAGAGAAAAGAAAATTACCTTGTGTTAACACCTTGAGCATATAAGTAGAACCTCTATTAAAATTAAAACAAAACAATATCTGGACAGAGGTCTATTTAAATTAAACCTAAACTGTCTTTACAGAGGCTAGCAAATCCTCTAAATGAAATACAATTAATTTGAACTTATAAGAACATAGTAATGAAACGTTAACCGGAAAATGTAGAAATTTGTCCACGTCCAGATACAGGACAGTCTCACTGGATGGCTCGTCAGTCCGAAGTATCAGATGGCTCTGGATGGCTCGTCAGTCCGAAGTATCAGATGGCTCTGGAGAAGTGAGAGTGAGAGAGAGAGAGAGAGATAGAGATAGAGAGAGCGAGCGACCGTATAGCCACGGCAATGTCTCGCTGACGTGTGTCGGGATTGCCCCGGTAACATCGCTAATCCTGTAGCTAGTATCCGGCTGGCAACAATACCTACCGAATACCAACACAGATTACAGCTCGTTGGCCGCAACATTCCGCCCACCAAAATTTTAATAAAAATTTTAACTAGAACTGTAATGTTCAGGGAAGAGAAGGGGAACCAACTTGGCGACAGGCCTCTGATATTCCCCCTTAGAGGTGCGTATGGTAGCGACTCTTACTATTCCGTCCAATCCAGGATGCGTAGCAGATACACGGCCTAATGGCCAGGTTGTAGGTGGGCAGTTGGAGTCTTTTAATATCACCAAATCTCCCTCCTTCAGATTGGGATGATGGGATATCCATTTCCTGCGCTGTTGGAGTTGATTGAGGTAGCTGGCTCGCCACTGCTTCCAAAAGTGCTGTACCCGCTGTTGAATCAGCTGCCATCGATTCAATGTATGTTCCTTGGCGTCCATGAGTGAGTCTTCCGGTGCCGAAATGATAGGTCTCCCGATCAGGAAATGACCAGGAGTCAAGCAATCCATGGCCTCAGTGGAGGACTCAATAGGACACAGCGGTCGGGAGTTAAGCACTGCCTCGATGCGACAAAACAGTGTTGACATCTCCTCGAAAGTTAACGGTGTATTACGCAGGTTCCTCGCAAGTAACGTCTTAGCTGACTTTATGCCAGCCTCCCATAGCCCCCCGAAGTGGGGTGTGTGTGGCGGATTGAAATGCCAAGTTATCTCCTGTTCCGTGGCAAATTGATGGACATCGTCCTGGAAATCGGAATTCCTCAGTAATAGTTGGTGTTCCTTTAGCTTTGAAGCAGCACCCACAAAATTAGTTCCGCAATCGGAGTATATGTGTTGGGGTCTTCCGCGTCTTGACGTAAAGCGATGGAGTGCCGCTAGAAAAGCTTCGGTTGAACAGCTGGTAACCACTTCTAGATGGAGAGCCTTGGTGACCATACACACAAAGAGGCACAAATAGGCCTTTCCTAAGGCATTTTTGCGTCGGTTGGATTCTTTGAGTAAAAACGGTCCACCCAAATCCACTCCCACATGCTGAAAAACCTGTCCTTCTTGAAGGCGACATGACGGTAATTCACCCATAAATGGAGGGCGAGGCTTTGCGGAAATAATTTGGCAAGTTCGACACCTCCTCACACAAGAACGCACGATTTTCCTTGCTGACAGAAGGTAATAACGTTGACGGAGCAATGACTGGAGAGTAGATGGGCCCACATGAAGATGAATGACATGGTAATAGTTGACCAACAATTGAGAAAAATGGGATGATGGTAATATTGCAGGATGTTTACTTTCAAATGGAAGTGAAGACTGACTTAGACGACCGCCCACCCTGAAAATACCACGGGCATCCCGAAAGGGATTCAACGATTTCCACAATTTTGATACGAAAATATTTTTGTTCTCGTTGAAGTGATGTTCCTGGACCAATCGAATACAGGTGATTCGAGCTTCATTGATTTCGGCCAAGTTGAAAATTCCTAACCTTTTAATGCGGGTTTTTGTCAACAGCACAAATCGCAATACAAAACACATTGAATTGATCAATTTGGAATAACATGAGAATCTGGATATCCAATGCAGGATATCAGGAAAACTGGTGGAATGAAGAACAATTTGCTGTACGGGTTTAAGCTCTGGAAGTTCTTCAGTTTCCAGAAATACGTGATGAAGAGGCCACATTTGAGGAGAGTCAGCAAGCCAGGGTGGGCCGGACCACCAAAGAGGATGAGATGCTAGTTGATGAGGCATAATTCCCCGAGACGAACAATCTGCGGGATTATCTTCAGAAGACACATGATGCCAGGAAGAAATTTCTGTGGCCTCCAATATCTCAACAACCCGATGAGCAACGAAAGCTTTATGGCGATTAGAAGATGTACGAAGCCATCCCAGCACAGTCGTCGAATCCGTAAAGAATAACTTTTGGTTGGGCTTGATTTTTTCTATGAAGCGCTGACACGATGTTACCAACCGTGTAAGGAGAAGTGCCCCACAGAGCTCGAGACGAGGGATTGTCATCAGTTTTTTAGGGGCTAATTTGGTTTTTGCCTTTAACAGAAAGGTTTTCGTAGTCTCATCTGAGCGTAAGTGAAGGTATAAAGTTGCTGCATAACCGCGTTCAGAAGCATCGCAGAATCCTATCAGATATGATGTGGAACTTTTGAGGGTGATGAGGTGTCGCGAAATTTTAATATCCGACAATGTACTAAGTTGTTGGGTAAAGGAGTGCCATTGGTTCCCAATGTGGGAAGGAACCAAGTCATCCCAATCACAGTTTGCCAGCCAAACCTCCTTTAGTATAATTTTCGCCAGAAAGACCACTGGGGCCAAGAAGCCTAATGGGTCATAAATCCTGGCTATTGTGGACAAGATACCTCGTTTAGTGCATGATGAAAGTGTACTAATAATACTGAAAGTGAAGCAGTCCAAGAAAGGAAGATACTGTAGTCCTAGGATTTTATAACTGCCCTGATCATCTTCCGGATTTAGTGTTAAAGGGGTATCACAACTAGAGTCGTTTACATCATTTATTGCGCGAGGGATATTACTCCTCCACTTACTTAGCTCAAATCCTCCCTGCCTGAGCAATGAAATCAGCTGTGATTTTAACTCTAATACTTCATGCAAGGTGTCAGCTCCGGAGACTATATCATCAACATACACGTCATTGAGAATGACTTGAGCTGCTTGGGGATATCTAACTCCATCAGTTTTTGCTAGCTGCTGTAAAGCTCTCATAGCCAGGTAAGGAGCTGAAGCAAGTCCATATGTTACTGTATTCAATTCATATTCCTGGACTGGACCGACCGGGTCTGCCCTCCAAAGGATATGCTGGTAGATCCTGTCTTCAGGTCGTATCAGGATCTGTCGATACATTTTTACGATATCAGCGACAAGTGCTATGCGGTGGATTCTAAAGTTCAGAATTATATCACTGATGTCCCTTTGGAGTTTAGGACCAACTATTAAGTGGCAATTGAGTGAACCATGTGGACCTTTGCATGATCCATCAAATACAACCCGAAGCTTAGCAGTATCCTCCCGTTTGAAGACACAGTGGTGTGGAATAAGGTATTTTCCTATTGAGGAGGTAAGAGTCATATGACCAAGAGATATGTATTCGTTCATGAAATTCACATATTCATTCAAAAGAGGAGGGTTGTGTTGCAGACGGTATTCTAGCCTTTTTAAGCGGTTTTTCACTTGGACAGTAGGACTTTGAAGAGTATCTATGGTAGACCTGAATGGTAACGAGACAACAAAGCGCCCTGATGGCAGGCGATAGTGCGTAGCCGTAAACAGGCGTTCACACGTCTTGTCTTCGTCTGATTCCGGGGGGTCGGCTGGAACGTTTTCAGATTCCCAAAATTTGGAAATTATCTCGCCAACATATTGGTTCTGATTGCATAATAGAGAAGTATAATCCTGTTGATGGTGTACATGATGGCATTTACCAGCGACTATGTGACCTAATATCGATGGAACTAGTTTTGGATATCCAGGACTGACTTGAAACGGCCCACCAGTAATGATCTCAAAATACAAGTCAGCTCCAAGAAGGAAGTCAATGGGCTGAGGTTTCCAATAGGTTGGATCGGCCAACTCATAAGCACCCAACCTGGTGTGGAAATCTCTGGGGAGGAGCGAATGAGGGAGGTGACCAGTGATCTCATTCACTACTACGGGTTCCGCTCTGAATTCTCCTCCTCCAAACCTGGACCGAAGCGTGCAATTAACCCGACCTTTAGTACCAGCGACCCTCACTTGCCCAATGCCGGAGATAGTGAGGTCATGATTATCTGGAACCAATCCCAACCTTTCTACGCATGCAGCCGTGATGAAGGAATTCTGACTCCCACAGTCAGTCACAATGCGAACTGTTTGAAAACGGTCCATAGCATCCTTGACCCTAACCAAAGCCGTGCCAAGGATAACCTCTCCACAACTGGAGGTACCACTAAGGGTGACACCGGTTTGAATGGATGTGGATGGGTTCATGTCAGGTACCGTTCCTAAATTGGATGGATTGACAGAGGTAGACGGACTGACATGAAGCCAGCTGTGATGACGAAGTTTACAAGTTTGGCAAGATCTGCTTGAGGGACAGCCCCTCGTGTTGTGCTTGGACGAGAAGCAGTTGTTACATCCACTCCAACAACGAAGATAATTAATTTTCTCCTGAGCCGATGCGGTCTTGAATCGTTTGCATTGATAAAGGGTGTGGAGTGATTTGCAGACGGGGCAACTATCTCTCCTTTGGTTAAATTCCTCTTTCCTAGAACGAAATGAATTTTCTCTTTCATTCTCATTATCAGAAAATAATGTCCGTCTGTAATCAGGAAATGAATGTCCCTTGGCTCCAGCCATGACATTACCAACCGGACCTTTGGCTTCATTTCGTCCAACATCATACGTAAGCTCCAGTGACCTAAGCTCTGACTTGATGAAACCTCTAAGATTCTCGAAGGTCGGAAACTCAACATCAGCATATCTCACTTCAAAATCCCGCCGGGTTTGGGGATCAAGGCAGCGTAACGCAAGATAGCACAGAATAAAATCATCATTTTCTGGAATGTCAAGATGTTTAAAAGATGCAATGTTTTCTATTACCGTTGTTTGAAAATTTTTCAAATTAAGAGCTGAAGGCTTGTTACGGAATGGAGTCATATTCAGTACCGAATTTAAATAGGTACCAGCCAGACGTCGTTTGTCATTGTAAGTGTCGGTGAGCAGTTTCCACGCCTGGTCGTAATTCGATTCCACAAATTTTACACCTTTAATTAAGGAGAGGGATGGTCCTTTTAAACAGGACATTAAAAAATGGAATTTTTCTATGTTCGAAATGGAGCACTCGTCATGAATTAGCGACTTGTATGTATCATGGAATATTTGCCAATCGGTTTGATTTCCATTAAAGGTTGGCAAGTTTACTTGTGGAAGTCGGGCTCTGACCAATCGAGTTTCGTTCAGGAACGAAGCACCGTGTTGTGTTGCGTTAATGTTTGATGGTAGGGTTGTATTAACATGTTTCTCATAAATTGCATGAGCTTCATAAAAATATCTGTCTACAGCCATTTGTAGATTTTTGTCTTGTGAAGACGGAAATTCTGATTCCTTACCATTGGCAGCATACAACTCCAGTAATTCATCATAATGTTTTTGAAAGGTATCATACTGACCCTGTAAGCCTTTATACATCCCCCTGAAAAGAAACAAGTTGGAATTATCTGTGTCTACGAGACGGCCCTGTTCTACAATGCCCCTGATTTTTACCCCAGCAGCGGTGAATTTTTTTCTAATTACTGTTTCTCCTTCCATATTGATTTAGTATGGAAAGGCCAAAAAAAATTATAAATAGAGATAGAATAGAAATTACTGCAAGCGGAATGTGCTCACAGAGAGGCCACTGAAAAAAAATTAAAATTAAATTCAATACACTAAAGCAACACTCATAAACCGGAATCTGCAAGCCGGAGGACCTAAGGAATTAGCAGAGCAGACTGTTTTAATCCAAAAAAAATCCGGCCCCTGGATGACCAAATGTTCTGGCAACTCAGGCTAATTCTAAATAAAATTTTGCAGACTCCGAATGTAATACGAACATTGCTTTATTATATATAGTATACAATGAAAGTGAAAAATTGAACTACTAAAACTAATGACATAAAAGAAATAAAAGAAAATAGAGAAAAGAAAATTACCTTGTGTTAACACCTTGAGCATATAAGTAGAACCTCTATTAAAATTAAAACAAAACAATATCTGGACAGAGGTCTATTTAAATTAAACCTAAACTGTCTTTACAGAGGCTAGCAAATCCTCTAAATGAAATACAATTAATTTGAACTTATAAGAACATAGTAATGAAACGTTAACCGGAAAATGTAGAAATTTGTCCACGTCCAGATACAGGACAGTCTCACTGGATGGCTCGTCAGTCCGAAGTATCAGATGGCTCTGGATGGCTCGTCAGTCCGAAGTATCAGATGGCTCTGGAGAAGTGAGAGTGAGAGAGAGAGAGAGAGAGAGATAGAGATAGAGAGAGCGAGCGACCGTATAGCCACGGCAATGTCTCGCTGACGTGTGTCGGGATTGCCCCGGTAACATCGCTAATCCTGTAGCTAGTATCCGGCTGGCAACAATACCTACCGAATACCAACACAGATTACAGCTCGTTGGCCGCAACAATAATATTTAACTTAATATTTTAATATATGCACTTATACAAAAGTATGTAGGAAAAAAACGTCCGGGTCCCAAAGGGGAGTGTGAACCTGTGGGGGGAGAGAGAGAGAGAGACAGATATATATATATATATATATAGAGAGAGAGAGAGAGAGAGAGAGAGAGAGAGAGAGAGAGAGAGAGAGAGAGAGAGAGAGGAAGATACGGGGGGGGGGTAGATAAATAAATAACAAAGATAATAATGGCTAAACAAATTGGGACACAGATTGAGACTTATCAGCCTAGTTTACATAACATGTATGGGCTCTCGTGCGTTGTGGCCCATCACCCAGTCCTGTCTATTTTGATACAGTACTTTTAACTTCAAAAAGAAATGTTGTTTTTTTAATTCCACCCTCCTTCAAATGAATCTGATTGTG
Source organism: Acanthosoma haemorrhoidale (assembly GCA_930367205.1). Classification (NCBI taxonomy): domain Eukaryota; kingdom Metazoa; phylum Arthropoda; class Insecta; order Hemiptera; family Acanthosomatidae; genus Acanthosoma; species Acanthosoma haemorrhoidale. Next base: position 29,034,605 of record OV884015.1, read on the forward strand.
CAGCACGAGGAGAAATTCTGTAAATCTTGTCCATTGTATTTTGATCATATGATCGTAAAAAATTTCAATAAAAGGGGTTCGATACCCTGCTCAAACCACTGCTCCGAAAGTGAAAATCCTGAATTGAGTCTAAATTACTTTTTGGTTTAAAATTAATCCTTTCTAGCTCACGTAACAACATTTAACATCTGCAACAAGATTGTCTGTGGAGTTATTGAGGAAAATTAATCAAGAAATACTTGTTTTGGTTTTCGTTACTGCAGAGAAAAAATTACGAAAAACATTTTAATGATATTTATTACTGTCTTTTGGCTATAGTCCTTGGATATTAACGAAATTGTAAAGTACACTCAAAATAGAAAATAAATACTAACATCTAACTAAGATTGCCATTAAATAAATAATTGTAATAATAAATTTAGTAGAAAAAGATTGTAATAAAATGGAAAAAGTATTTAATATTTGAAAACACGCCTCACCAAAAGCATTGCACAGTGTCTAAAAGTGAGAAATAATGAGCTTTATATAAGTCGGAGACGATTTTATTACCATGAAAGACCACAATTGAATAATTTATCACATATATTCCTATCAAATACGATTCTTTAACATCTGACATTAGATTCGAAAAATTTCCGTTCAGTTTGAAAGGATTCAAAAGTAGGATATCTTGGATGATCTCCCTGTGTGGTAGCTAGCTCATTTAAGCCCCAACTCAATACATATTGATCAAGACGTATAATCTTTAATATCATAGTATACTAAATATGCTATTTGATGACTGTCATTATTGACTGACAAATCGCCCTGGTACTTAACAGTATCAGAGAAGTTCGGCTTTTAATTATTCGCCGCGAGGGAAATTCTCTTCATATTCGCAGTGGTTCACTATCCTCACTCAACCAAAGCGTTCTCCTTTTGACACGTACAAGTCATTTTGAGGATTTGCTATAAACCGCTTAAGTTTCTCTTCCGTAGAAATTTTCTCTTTTAAAAAAAATTATGCAGTTACCACCATGGTGTTAGTACAATCTTGGCAATTAATTATTCCTAATTACTACCTCATTGAAACGTTACATAAACGTTGACAAAGATAACAGCTGTTTGTTCCCTGAGCACAAGCAGGGGATATTGAGGGAAATGCGCCGCATCTGTGAAGATAACAGTGTGACAATGTAAAAAAAAACGTTAATCTATTGTGTATGCCCTACGTCATGTTAGTATCAGAGGAGATAGTCAAAGTATAATGCAATGTTGTTTATTAGGCTGTTGTAGCACTTGTTTTTAATTGTTGATGATAAACCAAAAGTAGATAGTACGTCGTAGTACCCAAGGATGAGTAGCCTCGCCATTTTATTGTGATCAATTACTAACTTAATTGCATTTATAAATGTATATACGAGAATAAATGACGTAAAATGTAAAGAAGCAACTACCAGTGATACTAATTTAAGTTCACTTTATTTTGTCTGTGGGCCATATCAGTCAAAATGTTTCTTTACCCTCTTTAACCACGGGGTTAAAAATTTTAATTTTTCGATCCCGCTACTACAAAACAGATGTAGTCTCTATAACAAGAGATATGAAAGACACCAGCCCTGAATATGTTTTAAAATTAGAGCCTCCCTCATCGGGATCTGCAAACATCAGAATAAAACTTATAAATTATTAAAGTATTAACCTAAAAAAAAAAACGGGGCTGTTACAGAGTAACAAATTAGATATTTTTATTTCTTACGCTTAAATTTGTAAAGCTAAGTTTTTGATATTTTTTATTGATGTTTAGAGTTATATAATGCTAAGAATATTGTAATCCTAATATATATTGAAACCTACCTCATTTTTTACCATTTCTCTTTCTACTTTATTTGATCAATTTACCTTAACTAATTTGGCAAGTCTGTCATGAGATCTTTAATTCAAATTGTTTTGTCTTTGACATAGGAATTTATCCCGATTGAATCGCCCGATCTCAAGGCTAATGTTGTAGTTATTAATAAATTGAGAAACTAGGAATTGTGAAATATATTCAAATAAAATGGTTATAACAAATAATTATAATTAATTAATTATAACAATTAATAATAATTAATAATAGAGTGCTGACAAATAGTATAAAAAAATATTCAATTCCTTTTAAATTAGGATAGTTACTACTAATTATAAAAAACATGGAATTTGAGCTCAATTTCTTTTAATGGATCCATAATAAAAACAATATTAATATCACCCAATCGATGATCTTCCTGTAATCCAATCAACGTTACTTTCTGCTGTTGGTTCTTCTCCTATTTTTCTATATGGTACTGCCAGTTCGGGAGCTTGCTAAGAGTCCGCTTTCCTAGGCGGCTGGGCTAAGACTGACCCTTTATCTCATCCCCACTCCTAAGAGCATAAGGGAAGATGCTGAACAGATGGGAGGGTTGCTGGTCATGATATTCTCAAATATCATGAATGTTACAAAATATATATGTATATATAATGCTAAAAGACCCTTCTAGTGTATACTTGCCTCGGAACTTCATGTAAGTCACTGGTGGTTCTTGTTATTTTTTTAGTAAGCGACCGCATCCCTCCCAATTCCTCGGAACTACCCTTCTCTTATACACATATGTCTCAGCTTTAGTCCCAGTCCCCACTAGTACACACTTGTCTATCAAACACTAGTTCTTAAACACACCTCCGGCCCAGTATGTAGTATCATAACTCTTAATATCTATATCGTATATACCAGTGTTTTGCTTGTACTTCATAATAAAGCTTTTCTTTCATTTCTTTTAAAATACTCTCCTCAACAAAGATTATTTAACTTAGGATAACTGTTATTAATATTTAAGGTCAGATATAAAATCCTCATTTATTAAAATGTAATATCCGCAGTAATGTAAATCGTTGCTAATGGAAGAAGTATGAAGAAGAGAAGTGGGCACTATTGGGAATGTGTTAAACTTTATCAACGCTATCGTTTGGAAAATAAATAAATCTCAAAAATAGTTATCTGGGCTGAAATAAAGAAAAATCCCAGTTACTATATCTTAATCTACGCTTAATAACCTCAATCCAAGAAGCTTCGATTTTTTTTTCCTGATTGATTTTATCATCTTCACGGTATATCTTAGTGGACAAAGACTGCCAAAGTTACAGCACGATAGCCTAACGGCATGACTTAGCAGGCAGAACAACATTTAACATAGACCCACCAATAAGGCTTAAATGACAAGAACTTGAGACTTTGAATAGCTCTATCGACTTCTTCACAGCAAATGCCGTTAGTCAATAGGAAATAAATTACTGATTTACTAAATAAAGCTAGCATCGATACGCATCCTATCCATACGATCAAAAGTCCTACGATTGTTAATACACATCATCATAACATCTGCTACGTCATCCTCCATCCTCAGGCAGAGTCATTACACAGGAACACCTACCCGTAAAATCCTCTTCGAAAATTAAAGCGGCAATGGCCTTATGACCTGATATGCCGGGCCTTCAAATCCCGAGCGTCTGTGGTTCTCGCACCTCCACTGAATGATAACCGGTGAAGTTGCTAACGATAGAACGTGTAGGTCTCCCGAGCCTTTTCACATGCAAGGGAGGTTTCTTGGTCGAATGTATGATTGAGTGATATCATTAGTTTTATAATGCTAAGAACGAGTAGGAGGGGTTTGAGCAGAACTGTACACCTGCCTCGTAACTTCATGGAAGTCACTGATGGTTCCCTGTTATTTTTAAGTAAACAACCTCATCCCTCCAAGACCTCCTTACTTCCCAGAATCTTATCCTCTTCTTATACATATATGTATCAGCTTTAGCTCCAGACCTCACTTGTTCCCACACATTCCACCAAGTATGTAGTAAAGTAACTCTTAATATTTGTATATACCAGTGTTTTGCTTGTACTTCATAATAAAGCTTTCCTTTTAAAAGACTCTCCTCTACAAAGATTATCTAACCAAAGATGAAAGCGGCAATGGCCTTATTTATGACTTGATATGCCGGGTCTTCATGTCCCGAACGCCTGTGGCTCTCGCACCTCCACTGAATGGTATCCGGTGAAGTGGCTAACGGTAGAGGGTGTAGGCCTCCAAGCCTTTTCTCTTTCTCGTGCAAGGGAGGCCGAGTTTATGATTGAGTAACATCATTGATCCCCACTGCCTATTATTGTAGGAAAAATTTTTATTTCAATAAAAAGATTTTTCCTTTTTGAAACAAGACTTCTATTAGCTCAAAGGTAATTTAGATTTACACAGTAAATGGAATTTGGTTTGCTCAGAAACAGTGAGCTCGATAATGGCTTTCAGTCGAGTAAAGTTCTTCTAGGAATACTTCACTTTGTGGCAATCTCCCCTTTTCGTTTTAAGTCGTTTTCTTAAGAACTAAAGCAAGCCTTTTAAGTTCAGTTTATTTGCCTCTGACGTCCAAACTTGAGCGTCTTTAAATATCATTTCCCAGTGCTTTTGTGCATCTGGATGGCGTATTTTCACAGTTCCATGATCAAGCAAGAGTTCACAGTTAATACATACACGTTTCGAGAATCAAACATAAAATATTATATATGAGTGATTCATTTGAAACTGTGTTTTGATAAATGTATTGGGAAAAAGTATATTTCATCATTTATCATTTATCATGCCACTATTTATACACTTATGTATGAAAAGATGATTATCATATCTTGACCCAAACCATTTAATATTTATTGCACTAAGTGAAAAAAATGATTTCAACCCAGAATCGTTATGCTATGGACACATAAACTGATAGTCAATTGATGATGAGAGTGAAATAATAAAACATAACAAAAATGTGTTTTATTTACGTTATGGATTGCAGCCTTTCCATTTTTATTTTCATTATTCATATGGTTTTCATTTTCATTTTTACTGAATAAAATTTGTTGGGTCAAACACAAAAAAGGGGAACTCAAACACAATGTTGGGAGCCTTCTGGTCTGTTTGAAGAGTACTTTTGAACCAGTCCAACTGTGAGTCCAGTCTCTTGTGAGGTCTTAAAGGTATAAGCTAAGTTTCTTCAGGTGTGGGAGGTAGGCTCAACAAAAGGACTCCACCGTCCGCCGGATGGAAGGCTCTATTCAACAGGAGGCCAACATTTTTTTTTCTTCTGCCGGCCGTATCGAATTCGTCAATGAGGGTGGAGCATTCCATGACCTTTCCTTATGAAAAAAAAAGTACTTCATAAATGCACCGAGTCTAGAAGGAACTAGAGAGGCCTTGGGGAGCTGTGAGATGTGTCCCCCTCTTTTGGGCACCCACAACCAATCGACTTCCTTCTTGTTCCGCTCCTTACCCTTAATCGTCGGTCCTTTCCCTTCAATTTTCGAGTTGCGTTTTGGAAAATACAACTTGGACACTTTTTTATTAAGGAAATCACCGGTGAACATATTTACTCTCTCACTTTCCAATGGTTGCAACTACTATTAGGCGTAAACATCAAAGTGGCTTCATTCACTAGTGATGGCATGTCATCCATTTTTTCTTCTTTCGTAAGATTTGGCTGCTGACCCCAACCAACTTCTGACACAATTCACAACTGGATCTCATCGTGTCAATATTTTTTTTTCAGATCCAACCCACATGCTAAAGTTAATTCGAAATTCCATTCATAACTTCAAAAAACTCATGGATTCGGACAGGAGGGTAATAGCTGGAGCTATTTTTAAATTATTGCAATCGGAAGAAATTAAAGGCATGAATTTCGTAATAAAATTAAAAAAATACATGCATGTGTTAATAATTAAAAAATGAAAGTCAAGCTAGCAGCTCAACGGCTAAGTAGGAGTGTGGCGGGTGCTTTGAAGTATTTTAAAGCGAAGAACATTACAAGTTTTAATGATTTGTTTTACTTTCTGAATTCGAGAAGTATTAGAGGACAGTATTTAAACACGCCATCAATGAAAAAAATGAAGTTGAACTTTTTTTAATGTTGGAGAAGGCAGAAAATTACATTCAATGCCTAAAAGAAAAAAATGGAAGACTGGCCCCCGGAAAATTGGGTTTATATGGTTTCTTATTGGAGCATGCGCAATATATACAACAGACTTGTAAAACCTTCCAATTATTAAAGTATACGCTTGAACAACGTTGTAAAACTGTGAAATATCGTTCTTTGAGTTTTACCACTTGTTCATAACAATAATTGTTCATAAACAGTTACATGAAAGTAATCATAGCAGCGGTCACATACGTTATACGGAAACACAATATCACTTGCCAACTTGACAAAATAGACCTTCTTGAATTAAGCTTTGAGAGTAAATTAAGCAGTAAAGATAAAATAAATTTATCTACGCCTAAATCAAGTATGTTGGAGTCTGAAGTTCGAAGAGAAAGCGATGAAGACACTCCCAAACCAATGGAACCAGTTTTTTAACTTAAGTTGGATGTCGTGGAATACATTACCAGTATACTTTGTGCGAAGCCTAGGGAGGAAAATAAAATGTGAAGATTGTTTAATGGCTATCACCATCGACAACGAGAACAGCCCTTTAATTTAACTATAAAATCTGTCTCGATTACAAATTGTGGAGAATTGATGCAGCCGTCTTCGGATCTTAACCGCGTAATATTTGTGAAAGGATTTTTAAGATGACCACTTTAAAACGCAAACTCAAAACCAATCTCAGCCATTACTCCAACAATTTACTTACCCATTGCTTAAATATGGGCTTCTGTTGATAGAATTACACAACTTGTCAACTGCTGGAGACGTCAATCACACAAAATGGTCGATGCACCAATGAGGAATGGCAAATTGCATTTCAACAAATACAAAAGAATAGAGAAAAACACCTGTGACCAGAACCAGAACATTGACGAACAACAAATTACAAATGAGAGCACATGACCACCATGGGAAAGGCTCCTCTTGTTCCTTCCATACTCACTGCATAAACTTATTAAACATTTTTTAATTCCGCTCTTAGCAACTTTCTACTAATCTTAGCGGTATTCCCTTTCCTACTTGTTCCTGGACGGAACAGACAAGCAGCGTAGACTATTAAGTGAGTGGAGTTGTTGAGACAACCTATTTACGGCAAATATTAAGTTTTGCTAAACTCTGTTATATCAAGGATATATCAAATATTATAATGCAATATAGTAACGTAAACTATACTCTGCCTATCATATCAAATGGAAGTATTATAATGTACGTAATAACTCTGTCATATATCAAATATTAGAATAATTTAGTCCGGCGTTTTCAGACTCCACATCTTCCTAGTGGAATGCTCTGGCTTCGTCTCACTAAAACTAGCATATCTTTGGAAGGGACCCCTCACCCAAGGAGACGACGACCTCTGGGGCCCTACAAAATGTACCTAGCAGCGTGTCCCCCATCGGACTTTAGCCTAACGTAAGATTCCCGGTGTTTGCTCGTGGCTCTCCAAGACCACGTAAAATCCCCAAATACTAACTTATATGTACCTCTTCTCCTGGACACAGTGCATAGTTAGAGTACGCGCACCTTTCAAAATAATGTGGAGTCAAATAGATCGAAGATATTACACGTCACCAAGCCGTTGTCAACTTCCTCTTTCTTCGCCACTAGGGACCTCAAGACTTCCCTCGTGATACCTCGATAACGGTGACGGTCCGGCAGGTGTTAAGTAAAAAAGTCGTTGAACTGAGATTGGAGATTAAAAGCGCTTTAAAGTTCTTTGTTAGGAACTCCTTGGTGACCATTTAAAGTTGAAGTATGAAGCATGGCATACAGTGCGGGTTTAGGAAGGGACGTTCTACCGCCATTTAGTTTCGTTGGAAAGTGAGAATCTATATTTTAAATATAACTAGCCAAATCCACAAATGTGGCATTCTTAAATATATCTTTCTGAAGCTAAGACGATCCAGCAGAAAAATATGAGAAAATTCTGCTATTTACGTTTTCTCTTTCACAGATGTCCTGACTATTTTCAAGATATTTGCGATCAAACAAAACAGGAGATTGGTCACTATCAATGCTGCTTTAGAAGGGCAAAAAGTCTACAATTTGCCTGATTATCAAACCTCGGCTGCAACTAGCCTAAAATCCGAGAATATAGGTACTGGATAAACCTTATCTTTGTGAACTTCAAGAATGCATTGAACACAGAATAATAAGCTGGACTCGGCTTTGGGAGCACTCCGAGTTCTCAAAAAACTTGTAATAATATGGCAGTCAACAATGTGAGGAGTAAAATACATGGTACATGTCCAAGCAATTGTATTAGGAGACTTTAATACAGAGAACTAATCTAACGCTTCCCTGTTACCACTTAAAATAAAAAGCTAGTCTTCTCTCTGGGGTACAAACTATTGGATCAGATTAGTCTAGATGACAGGATTTGCAGATGACAGGATGACAGATAATTGCATTTTCTTGAATGGTAAATAAAGTAAGTGGTAAATAAAGAAAAGTATAACATGTTAAGAGTTGTTTTTACTAGAACCAATCTAGTCAAGAAGCACTATATAAGCTATACTTGTAAAAAACTGTCATTTGACCTGTGGATTGAAGTCTTAAGTTATTTCCAAGAAAGGTGAACCGAACCTTCTGGCTCACGGGAGGAACATCCTGCGAGGTATTTACGGCCCGGTACGCATCGCGGGAGAGTAGACAAAAAAAGAAACCAAGAAATTTGTGCCGTAAGTGAAGAGCCAGATGTAGTCCGTATAATTAGGATAGGGTGAGACGTGTAGTCGAATTGGTGTATTTAGAAAAACCCTGAAAAAGATAGCGATGGAGCAACTTAATGGCACAAGAAGAATCGGAAGTCTGAAACTATGCTGAAAGGATGTTGTGACCAAAGATTTTGGGGTCTGGAATTACTGCAGTAATCATAGGGATGGGTTCTTTAATCAGGACGACTTACCGAAGCTGATGTAAAAGTAAGTACTTATGTAATGGGAGCCAGGGGAAGAAGAGGAAGAAGAGAGGGGGAAGATCCCTATCCTGTAGAAAAATCTTGCAGGATGAGATGGCCTGACCGAGGAAGATGCAACCAACAGCAGGCAGAATGGAGAATGAACGTATTATAGGAAAACCTTGTCTGGGGAAAATGCTAATGATTCATATTAATAAAATAAATACAACTGGAATTATCTATTCGTTCAATCGTATAATCGCTAAGCTCTCAATTAAAAAAAATGTTGTGATATTTAGCGTTTGCCTGGATAGACATATGGGCAAAATCTGACGTGGGAAGTAAGCAGGCAGGTTGTTAAGCCTCGTCAAGGTTATTTATTTGTTACAGAGTAATTAGTTCAAATACTCGCTTGAACTTCCGAGGTGATGGCTTTAAAAATGCCTAATAGATTTGTACATTTGTCTAGCTTATGGAAAATTTATTCCACGAAGGATAAAGGAAAAATTAAAAGATGTTATACTCACGGTTAGAACATAAGTTTATATTTATTTATCCATGCAATTTCTGTAACTGCTTCTAAAGGGGTCTGAAAACGGTTACTCGTAAAAATAAAAACTTATATTCTTATTTATTATTATTATATTATTTAATGTATTTGTTTCTTTATCCTTTGAAGTATGAACTCATAACCAGTCAAAACACCCTATGAGGTTCTGTATACAGTTTTTATTTACTTTTCTATAAGTGTTTATGTTGTGAATGAAAGTTTGGGTGGTCTGGGAATTCAATATCTACCATTCTACAAGTTACAGTACAATACTTTTGTGACCAAATTTTATGTTTTTCATTCAGTCTCCAGGACTAGGACTGGAATCAATACTAGGTTCTGCCCTGTCTTGGGGTTTGAACCTAGAACATAATCTTATTCTATATATTATGAACCGTTCCCTCTATTTAAATTAACAGTTAAAGTAACTATGAGTTTAGATTTCCTTTTTTTTTTATATATATACTAGAAACTCTCGTGTGTCCTTCCTTTAGTCTGATTTGTATTTGTGGCTTTTTCCCTGAAACATGAAATAAATACGTAATTGATGAGTGAAATGCATGGATGGATAGAAATGGGGAAAAGAAAGAACAGTCAGAATGGCTGGACGGATGAAGGATGGGAACAAAAGAAAACCACTATAAGTAGATGAAGAATACTCTTTTGAGGCACCTGGCCCTATAAAGTAATTGAAGAAATGCCTTCTGCATGACTATAAAACATGCATAATCTTTATTAATTACTTAGCATTACAAAAAGTAATTTAAACTGTTGTTAAAAGTCATTTCATTGGAGTAACAAAGCCCTTAATTATGTGATGCATCATACTAGACATATTATTTAGCTGTTTACAAAAGAGATTTTGATAAGATTTATACCGATTAATGATAAATATGCTTTGTTTTATGATGGGGAAGTGGTGTGTATTAGCAGACAGTGCATTAACATTAAAGGGTAAATAAGAGATGTTGATAAAGAGCAAGATAAGAGAGAGAGAGGCTGTTGAATGCACTGGGAGGTGACGTCGGTGTTGGTGGGGGCTGCGCAGAAGCGGTGCGCACAGGCCCCTACCCAGGAGTGCACAGATAGTCGGTAAGGTCCCAGGTGAGAGTCAGTGTTGCACTCACAGCTGTTAGTCTTCTGCCTGCCTGTCTCCAGTCTCGAGTTCTCCGACTGTCAGTCTGTCGAAGGAGTAGCGAGCTGTATCGATCCCGGAGCGCCACTCTTCGCTGTAATGGAGGTGAGTGTTGCCTGCTTATGTCATACTGTTTTGTTGTTTACCGTTCTGGCTCTGCCTCGGATGTCCATCGCGTTTACTCGTTCTGTGGTGACTGACTCTCAAAGACTGTACATGCACTGGCCCACCCCGACATAGCATATAAGGCAGATAAGACAAACTGTCCCTTTAGTATTTATCCGAGCTGTCAAGAGCAGATGACAGTCGCGCGGACTGTGTTTTGTTCGTACGTTACAGTGTTGCAGTTGTTGTTTTAAAGGTCAGGCGATGTGCAGGACACATCGCCAGTGATATGCAGGCAATCGATACTCTAGCCTGCTCCGTAGTTCCGTGACATCTTCCTTTTTCTCTTCCCTGTGGGTCCTCATGAACAATTTCACATAGAATGTCGTCAATTATAGCCGTTTCATTCTGTTTTTGAGCTGAAACAATGCGAGATTCTATTCTGCCTTAGTAATGTTTTGGTAGTCAGCTGTGAGGAGCGGCGGAGTGGGGGGAGGCTGCAGGTGGTGGGGGGTCGCTATAAAATGGGTTCCCTTCTACTTGATATTTATCCATCCTAAAACAATGTTTCTTCCTTCGTATACCATGTTACTGTCCTGTCCTCTCTCGTCCCGTATTTTCGTGTTTTATTATTGCCTCTATTCCCGGTAATGGTCAAATTGACAGCTGTCACTCGGCCAAAAGCTGCCAAATTGAGGCCTATTTCCTTGTTACTATGGGCCCGGAGTCCTCTGTTTATTTTGGTCACAACCGTAGTGGTTTTACGCAGCTGCCTACATGCCTGTGCCAAGTTCAAAGTCGTTTATTTTTGGCAATAGAACACACTTATAGGCTCGACCTTTGACCGTTTATTCTCGTTTGTTTGTTTTGTTCTCTCGAAATATGTCTTACTATTCAGAGTTTAAATTTGATGAAAATTTAAGTAACATCTCCTTTTCATCAGCCTAAACCAATAATAATATATAAAATCTTAATAATCCTACTATGAATACATTAATTTATGATCGGAAGAGGATTGATTTCATAAACCCATCAGTTTCATATTATCTCTTCAAGATAAACGACAATAATGCCTCATTTTAAAGGGTAAAATTTCTGTGTTTAAAAAAAATGTGTGCAATGATCCTTTAAAGAAATGACTTCACTGCTAAAGGTACCCTTATTACATAAGTTGAAAACATATGGAATCAATTTAAAAATAAATAACTCCGAATTTCATCATAATTTATTTATTACATATCCCTTCTACTATTCTTGAATAAATAATATATTTTCAATCTATCGAGTGAAAAGTCTAGAGGTGAAAGATAGTTAGGGTCTAATGACATCCTAAGCTGCTAATCTATCTGGCCAATGTATCCATCACCCCACGTCCCCTTCTATTCTGGTGGGAACTTCATAAAGATGAAAAAAAATAGGAAAACATTTAATAATAATACATGTTTGTATATAAACGTAATAATACCTGGCCTAAACACCTGAAGTGCTTATGGGTATACTTAGATTTGCCTTCAGGGTGACCACAAAAGAAAAATTGGATGATTACATTGCAGTTAGAAACATACACACTCGTCGGGTCGAAACCCTAACAACATCAAAAATTAAATCAAGTAGATTTTTTTTTTATGTTTCTTCTTTAGCTTTTAAATAAATTTTTTCTACTTTTTCGTGATCAGCGTTAAAGTCCCTGTAGGAAGTGATGTAATTTTATGTATGAAAATGACCTGTTATAAAACCGTTAATTTCAAGCAATTGTCAAATAAGTATCGCGAAATGTTTCTGTTATTATAAGTATAAGGATAAGTATCTGTGAATGTGCTTACGAATGTTATACTAAACTTTGCGATTAAAAACGAAGGAAAAATATTAGTTCGAATGCAGGTTTTTTAAAAGTTAGCACTCCGTTTTCTCGAAAAAGTGTTAAAAATAAAATTTGGCAAACGTTTGATAAAGAAAGCTGCGATTGGTTGCGTTTGATTTAGTCTCATCAATAATTTTTGATGTAGTTTCACTCATCAATGTTAATATGACGAGCCGAACGCTCTATCTTTAAGAGTACAATATATATCCTTGCCTCATTAACTAATAATAAATAACAATTAAACAAAGTTAATTCTAAATAAATATATATTTGCTATATAAACACGTTTAAAGCAACAAATGTTAATAGTTTAAGTCAAGTTTCAGTTGCGATTTTGTTGTCAGTTCAAATGATTTTTCTTAATAGTAGTACACTAAAACCACAATATATAATACCATTTATTGATCAGAATTTTGTGATCTTCAATTTGATATCTCAATCCAGTTTTTAATTAATAACATTTAATCATGTTTTATAGACATCGCTATGTTCTACATGTCTACAAAATCATAAAATGGGAACTTAATGTAAATATAATAGTAATGGGTTTATTTATAACGCCTCATTTAAAAGGTTCATATTTTTAACAATTTTGGCATCACTCCTCATTCAAAGTTCACTTATAAATGGGTACCAAACCGGGCTAGCTGAGAAGTTTTTTTATTCTATTTCCGTTTTAATAACAAACCTACCTTTTCTGGCACTACTACGGCAACTCGCTAGAAATAACATCTCAAGGGCCTTGCCAACTTCATTGCACCGCTCCCGAATGTTTATGTAACAAAGATGTATTTTCAAAGAGGTAGTATTAATGAATAAAATGAATAGGATTATTTACACGAAGTATTTTTAAAGCATTGGAGCCTTCTTCTTTTTTTTTTTTGTGGGCTGGAACATTCTCCTCAATACCGAACAAAAACTAAACTGACCTTCATTCGAGACCCAGGACCCTTTTATCAGGCTATCGTCCTGCGATAAAGAGTTTCTGGGTTCAAATCCCTTTGGCAGAAATTCGCTAATAGTTTTTTTTTATATTACTTCAATAAAAAAAAAATCATTATAAGTGTAGAGTTTATTTATATTTTATAGAGCTAGCATTTTTTTCATGTTGTTTGGTCTTCAAATGGATCTTTCGTGTGAAATGTCTAATTCAAATCGATTTATTTTCAATGTTAACATAATAAAAATAATCATATACATCTAAAACAAAAGATTAATCATGCTCTTGTTTGTGAACGAAGTCTTAAATTATCTATAAATTTTAATTTAGGAAATATAGAAATTTTGTATAAATTAAAGAACAACGACCAAAGAAAATCCTACATATGAATAGAAAAACAAGTCTTTTTAATATATTAATCCTTAGCCCTTATGTTTAGGGAATTTAGCTATGACAGAAATATTTTGAAGCAATTGATTCTCGCTTTATATTTTATGAAGTATCTTTATCCTATCTATAAAGTTTGAGGTTATCAGCTTAACTATTCTTGTAGCGATGCTACAGGAAATACAAGAATGATTTGTAAATGTATTCGCCTGAGGATCTATAATTATCTGTAAGTTTCAAGGGGCTATGAAAGGAAAAAAAAAACCTTAACTATTCTAAGGTACCTTGGTTTGACAAAAATTATTATCAGGAACTATATTTTGAACTGCCTAAGCTCCAGCTGCGTGCTGCAAAAGTTAATACGGACTGTACTTACAAATTGTGAATGAGTATTTTATTCATTCATAAATAGCTCTGTACAAAGCCTATAATTTCAATTGATAAATATGAAAGGAATAGATATAGCTGATTTTCCGGTTGTGCATATGAAATTTCATGTCTCTTGCTTGGACAGGGGACTCACGCTGGCTGACACTTACGTGAAAATATGAAGGTCTCCCGATTTGTAAAAACGTTTTTCTCCCACTTTTTAAACGGAATGTGAGCCCCATCACCTTGTAATGTATTCATGTTATAGACTTTTAACTTCAATCTGATTTTATGTAACCCAACCTCCTTCAAATGCATCTGCGCATAGCAGAAAGAGGAGAAAGCTGTCAATTATTGTTGATTTAGAAAGGAAAAAAAGAAAAATTGTTAAAAAAGCTCGTCAAAACCTAACAAAATCTCGGTACCATTATCCTTATTGATAATGGCGTACTATTTCTTGTATATTATATATTTCTGTACCTCGGAGGGATACAACACTATGTCCATTTTCATAACTTTACAGGAGAGGAGTTTTAAACTTTTTTTCAACAAAAAGTGTTTGTAATGGCACAGCTATTTATTGAGATGTTGAAACAATATTTTACCTTTTTTACGGTTTTTTTTCACTTGGACAAAAAATGGACATAGTGTTGTATCCCTCCGAGGTACAGATTTATATATTATATAAGGGTTACTTCTTGGAGGTGCGGTGTGTTCAGCATCACGCTTTACTGTCCTTCATCAACGTAGTAAAGATCAGCTTTCGTTTGAGACCAACCTCTGCTTATATTTAAAAAAAAAAAAAAAAAAAAAATGAAATCATAAAGATTGAATCACACACGTTGAAAACATACTGACAGGCAAAGTCGACAAGTGACTTTACCTCCTGACTCGGCAGTGCATTATCTGGGCAGACATGCTGTCTCTTCATTTCCTACAGCAGGTCTCGACTTTCTCTTTAATCGTCATCCGCACTGATAACAGTATACTCGTCACTGGTGCCTTTGATATTCACATATCACCGCTGATATTTTCTTCGGTTTTTCACTGTTATCTATACCAATTTCTTCCCAATGGGCAATAATACTCTCATGATCCCAGGATCAATTGTTTTGACTGTGTTTTTCCCATTCAAAGATTTATTTTTATAAAAACCAACATTTTGTTTGGGGTAGGTAGTATTTTTGAAAATACTACTGAATTGTAGTTTGAAGAAGTAATTTTGTGACGAATCTTACGAAAATAACGAATAATTAATCACTCAATTATTAAATTCTTTCTGCTGACACTTTCATTCATGCAGTACTTACAATATACATTCATGCAGTATTATACATAAACCTTCTTTCCAGTGGAGACCGAGATATATACGAGTATTAGACAACGAGAGCCGTAGACGCTCACAACATAAGTGTAGAAAAATAACCAGTGCCAGAACTCCCAGTGAGTATATGTTTACAATCTCCGAGCTGGATTGTAAACATGGCTAATATTTTAAAGTGGTCATGCAAAGGGATTTGGGTAGTCGGCCAAATAAATATTTTTTTATGGAATTTTAGGAATTTTTAAGAGATAGGATCTTGGATAGCAGGAGTTTTAAGGTCGTTATAGAGGTATTTATTGTTATCTTGAAAATATGCTTATATAAAGATAGGTCTGGTTTTCGAGGGATTTGCCGTCACCTAGCTTTGTGTTTTGAGAGCCAGCAACAGAAGTTGTCTCATTCTAATCGGGGGTCTTCGCGCTAGGGCTCTTGAGAATCAAGAATTCCCCAAACGCCAGAAAATTGCACCGGTTACGTCGTGAGAAGTTGGATTGAGTCGGTTAGCGTTACAAAATTGCCAACAGTAAGGCAAAATTAACTTTATATATAAACGAATAAAGTACCAAAAATAATATATAAATAACTATTAATTTTATTCAAAACAAAAAAAATAACTGATCAACAATTTAACAGTCAATTTAACCAGGCCTGATTGTTAGTAAATATAAATATAATGTATAATAAATAATGGAAAAAAGTTTATAGTCACGATACGATGTCTTGGGGAAGAGTGCGTGTAGTCAACTGCAGAGCGGCGATACACACGGAGAGATCTGTAGACGAGATAGGCCGAGAAGTCCAAACTTGTAGTAAACAACGACTTCTTGTTCGCAGGGGAACAGGCCCGTATTCTGCTATCTTCATCACTGACTAAGCCAAGCTCAGGCCCAAAGCCTTGTCCTCTAATACGCAAAGTCCTATTTCTTCACTTCCTGAAGCTTTATAGTACTTCAAACTCTCTTCTCCTGGTATAAACTATCTGTATGTTGGTGTAACAAAATGAAAACTGCTGTTCAAGAGAGAAAACAAAATACACTTCATAACCTACACTTTCTTTTGTTTTTTAATCTTAAACATATGTTCGTGTATAAAATATTTACATACGCTTTTCCTAATTTTCTCTAGCTGAAACAATCTGAAGATAAAAGAAGAAAAGAAGAAATTTACAATTTTAAAATTTTCCACTCATCTCATTACCATAAAAAAAAAATAATAATAATAAAAAAAATATTGCTGAATCCTCTCAAACAAAAATTAAGTCTAATCAAGAACTCTGTGGAGCCCGAACAGGGTATATAGTGTAAAATTACAAAGGCTGTCTGTCATCAATGGCAAAGTCATACCATAAACTTCTTTTTTGGTTGTGGGCCGATTTCCCCGACGTAAGGCAAGGGTCCCCCTTCTGTGGTGGAATGTAAGGGCAAGAGGATTTGACAGTTTACAACCCTTCTTTGTTTTCTGTCATGAAAGTAAGTGGCAGAAGAGATATGGACTCAGCAGCTAGGGTGACCCGAGAATGTGGGTAGGACTTCCTTGGCACCAAAGCTGAAGACCTGGTCTTGGGCAACTGCCCGGAACGGGTCTCCTGCTTGCTGTGCTAAGGACTGGTGTCGGGCAGACCTCTGAGACGCTGAGCTTTTGACTTGGACTCTCGCTTGATATTGAAAACAATCGATGTATTTCAGTAAGAGATAACTTTTATAGTTGAGCTTTTAAGATCTCTGCAATCTTCCTATCATTTAAAGTCAATCAATTTTCATTTTAAAACACTAGTAATAAAATATAGTTTACACATTTCAATTTTATATAATTGATTCCCTTCAACTTTCATCATCACGTTAATTTATCGAGGTAAGTAACTTTGGGTTTAAATTCCATTTGGGAAAATTTGAAGTATAAATTTACGCGAATGCTGTACGCTCAAGATTTGAAAGAAAAATCAAATCGGTCAGTAGTTGAATAGTTGGATGACATCCCTATAATTCAAATATTCTAATTATTCCACTAGAGTGTACAAGCGTGGTGTTTGTTGTGGGCAAATCAGGTGAATATTTAAAACATATATGTATCAGTAGAAAAGATACTTCATTTATATATTTCCTTACAGTTTAATGTTTAATTACAGTTTACAGTTGTATATCAGACAGTATAGTGTATCGATACGCTAGGAAGAGTGTACTTAAATAAAAAACGCTCAAAAACGGTAACCATTTTGTCAAATAACGATTATAAAAATCCCTCTATGGGTGATATTAATTTTCATTTACAACTTTTAATGTAAGATTTATCATGTTTGGTGTTTCTTGATAAAATTGACACATTTATTCTTATTCACTTTATTCTTGGAGGTGGAAGAGGACAATTTCCTCGGATGTGTTGAAAAAGTGAATAATCGAGATAAACAGAATTGACACAGTTGTTTATCCGAAGAGCTTTCCATTTCGTGAGTGTTGGACCCCATTATCGTAGACTCTGGTTTATAAACGGCATTGGGAAATATCTTCTGCGCAGGATTCAATTCGGTTTGACCTAAATTAGAATTAGCAGAGGAAATTAGACGGATTCTGTGAAGAACGAGGTTTTTTTTTTGTTTTTGTTTTTTCCCTTCGACTGCTGAAACTTTCGACTTTAAAACCCCTCGGGAAATGATCGGAAGCCAGAGAACTTTTCTCTTTGAGCAGTCGAGCTGGAAAGTTGCTACTCAGAAGGCGGGAAGGGAATAACTGTGCTTCGGTTGCATCATGCTGTCTGCTGGAGCGGTGAACTGTTGTAACCATCCAGTCATTAACTCTTATTGTATCCGATGGGGCAGAGTTTAGTGGCGTATTCCTCAGGTGAATATAAGCCCTCTTTACTTTTCTCTACTTTACAAGATAAGTTGGGCAAAACTTTTTTTTTTTAACGCACTCGATACCGTACAATCAAACTGACTAGATGCATTATTAGTGTAACATTATTTTTATATTGCCTAAATATTGTAAATAAACTCATTTGATTTGAATACGAGCTAGAAAATAGAAATTAAATGACACTAAATTGTTAATGAAATGAGGTCGATCATAATATAATATAGTAAAAGCCCACTTCGTTAATAAACATTCAGATTAATAGTTTTCTCTTATTAACTTATTCAAGAAATTTATTTTCATATTGTTCATAAGAGTCAAACTTCAAAAATAGATTTTCGAAAAGGACGAAAGTCATTCCGCACTCATTTCTTTATTTATGACATTGCATACAGTTAATTTGTTTATTTTTGTGACTTATAAAGATATATTGGCATACGCCAAGTTTCAGTGAGGGGGGGGGGTACATCAGGGAAAAAAATTCACAATAAGTCGTCACATAGGGAAATCCCACCAGACCGTGTTTGTTGAAAGGGCTAAACGTGATCTATTTTAACGGATTTTCAGTTGTCTGCTGAATGAAATACACTGATAGCCCACCAGTGTATGCGTTACGCACATCAAAATTGGTCTGTCGTCAGATCAGAAACATTATAAAATACAAGCAATTGGAGGATCAATAAATAAGATAACAAGAACATTAAAAGAATAAACTGACTTTAATTAAAAGAAAAAAAAAATACAATTCTCTCATACTAGAACCTCACACGACAAGTTAATCTAGGAATCAGAGCACTCTCGTCCGCCATGGCCTTCCCCAACATTACCTTCGATATCATATGAAATGAATTCAATTTATTTTAATTGAATGTTAATAATTATTATTATTATGCTATTAAATATTGCATTCTCATACATTTATTTATGCATGCCTGCATGTGCTCTTTAACACAATGGATAGACTGGCGGCCTTGGGGGTCAGGAACCATTATTTTCCTTTTCTTCCTGGTCTACATTACATTTGGTCATTAAATTGAACTACTCATCATGCTTTTTAAATATAATGTGATGAACGCTATGGTTACTGACAGTTTTAGTGGCTTTGTAATCATATTGCTAAATACGAAAACTATATTAGTAATCAGGTCGTGTATATTGTTAGTTTAGAACCATACTCCAACCACAGACCGACTCCGAGTGAGTTTCTTAAATATTTAAGAAATGTTTGATATAAAAAAACCTCTCTGCATTTTTGATCAAAAATACTTCTTATTTAAATTGTTAAACGATTTCGGTAACTGATGATAGCCTTTTCATAAAAACATTGCTAATAGTTTAAATATTGACATAAAAAATCTATTAAATACGCGATTTGTATTGTCAGCTCAAGACTGTTTGGAATATCTTAGAATTTGTTATGAGTTACTGTCTTTACCTAAGGGGAAAAACAACTAAAATTTTTAATAAGCTTCTAAGATTTTTTTTCAAATTTAATTAATTTTGAAATATTACCCGCTGTTGATCTTTAAATAAAAACTATTCAGTCTATTTCGATGTTTACAAATTTAATAAAAATGAAATAATATCTTCATTTAGGGAAGAAAAAAAAGGGGTGAAGTTCAAATTGGAATTCAAATTCAAATTGGAAAATATTTACCGGGCTTTCATTTAATTTTAAAAAAGTGTAATATGTAATTAAATTTTTAAAAAAGAAGAGGGAGAAAAAACGTATTAGATATTAGTCGTTACTCCTTTACAATGATGTGGTTATGGGTTTATAAATATATTCGCAGATAAAGGAGTCAAGTTAAAACACACTCAAAACATGAAGTTCAAACATGTTAAATAATGGGAAAATGCCAAATATCCGGAAAAAAAATGTATTTCTAAAAAGTAAAGAATAATATTGAGGTCGGCAAGAAAGTGATTTCGGTTTTTTTTTGTGTGAAATAAAACTCAATTTTTTCTATACAAAACATGAACGTCAGTCAAATATTTTCCATTCTGTTCGATGACCTTTTGCCATCTTTCTGGTAACTTCATGATCCCGCGCTCATAGAACTTCTGGTCCTTAGCAGCAAAAAACTCAGCCAAGTGCGATTTGAGACATCGTTATTACTGAATTTTTTACCATTTAAGAAGTTTTGTAAACTTCGACATAAATGATAATCCAAGCTACAATAGTTTCGTACGGGTTGCTAAAGATGTGTGAGGCCTCGCTCGCAATGTTGTGGTGGAATCACAATATCGAGCTTCTTATATGATTTTCAATTGTTGTGTTTGATACATTTAACTGTTTTGCAATCTCTCGCACGACGTTATATGACGATTTGATTCAATTATGGATTTCATTGTCATAATCAACATCAGAAGGTCGACCAGAACGTTGGTCATCTTTCACTGAAAGATTTCCAGAACGAAATTGTTTAAACCAATTCTGATTCGTGCGTTTTGTTAAGCAATGCACACTATAAACTTCACATATGTCTTTGTGAGCCTCAGCCGCTTGCCTTTATGAAAATCAAAAAGTAAAATGTGTCGTAAATGCTTATTTTCACTTTCACTCCATGTTAAAACTGACCGTAAACTGACATTTGTTAACAAAATTACACGGAATTTCCTTCTATAGCAACCTAGAGGTATCAATTACCAAATCTCAAAAGAAAAAAATATCTAACATTGACAAAAGAATAACGAAACAAACATAACGCTATCTACTGTTGAAAACCGAAATCACTTTCCTGCTAACCCAATTATAACATAATTCCTAGGTTAGGGAGCGGTCTTTCCCAGTGGTACGGAAGCGTTGAATAGGATGGTTTTTGAACTTGTCCAGGGATGAAGCAAGTTGGTAATTATGATGGAGAGAATTCCAGAGAGTGGTTGACCGATTGCTGCAGTCCTGTGTGGGAAGAGATCTAAATGCCGAAGAGAACTCTTCACCGTTCCGAAGGAAGACCGAGCGAGGATTTAAACTAAAGGATATTGCAAATACAAGATGGCTATAAATGAGTGGGTAGTACGGATAAAGTATGAACCATTGTCTACGGAAGGATGCATACAGTCAGACCGAAGACCTGTTTAAAGGTCGAGCCCCCCCCCCCCTTGGTCCCAGGCAATAAGCAGGCCGATAAAGTCTGGCCCGTGTCACAGAACCCAGGTATATGTTACCTAGAGACTGACCTGAGTCAGTTATAACCCTCACCTGTGGAGCTCTCTACAGAACGGCCATACATCAGGAGAGACATGTAATCCATTCCCTGTCTGCCGGAGGGCCTGCTCTTCTCATACCTGCTCCATTCTCCTGGCAGGGCAGTGTTAGAAGTTTTTTTTTTGGCCAGATTATTACTACTGGGATCCGAACCGTTGACCGCTACTTTTTGCAATTTCCTCACTAAAGGCTTAAAAGGCCCAAGATTCACGTTCACTTTCCCTGGTTTAGTATTCATATGGTCACCTTTGTCGACTGACTCACATTTGGAAAAAAACAGAGTATTAACAATAATATATTTTTTTACATCGGTATAAATGACTATTAGTGAAAACATTATCTATTAAAATTTTTTGGCCGAAGCGGGTTCGTCTCGGGTAGGTGGTCAGCGTGTTTTCATGGAATTTCTCATGATTTGTTCCTTCCAGGTTTTCTGGTAGTCCCTGACTAGACTATTTTTGAAGTCATTTCAATACAAAATTTTTAAATGCTAGATTCAGTGCAAGATGCGTTCAAAGAAGTGATGTATGCGCACATGGGGTATTTATTTACAAATCTTGTGGTATGGTGCAAACTTGTAGGTGCATGTAATAATCCAGATAGTATTTATAAATTAATGGTGTTCTAGGTGAAAATGATTTGTACTAAATGAAAAAAGGTCATGTTAATCAAGAAATGTTTTTGTACATTATTAAAAGATGAATTTCACGAAATATCTTCAATAAAAAATTTTCAGGAAAAGGCAAAAAAATCACATTTTGCTAAAAAAAAATTTATTTTTTAAATACATACATACAATTAATCTGAGTAATAAATTAATAAATCTTTACTTAGTGGAAGGACTAAAAATAAAGACAACTTAATATGTTCAAGCCGGTTTCGTTATCAATTCTGCTACTTGGAATGTTGATGTTATCTTGGATCTCCAATATAAGAATAATTGAAGTTGGTCTTTTGGGTGATGTCAAAATTGTCTTCATCGTCAAAGCAGCATCATTATTTCCTGAATGTTTTAATTTGTGTTCAGTTCCATAACGGAGTCCCTTCCTCACCACTGCTTCAGTAGATTCTTCGTTTTCATCGAAACCTTTTGAAGACCTGCTTCTGTCAAAGGATGCAAGCTGCAAAGCAGGAAAAGCAAGCTTTGAAATTTCTATTTCTCCATCCAACGAGTTTTAATGCTTCCAGTGTAGGTTGGTAAAGCTACGAGTACACTGATCTCAGCCTCTCTTTAAAACTTAAAAAAAAAAAATCAAATTAACGATGAATTAGTTCTTCTCCTAGACATTTAGGAGGGTATTGAAAGCTGAATTTATTTCGTACATATTCATACAAGATATCACGTCATTTCTTATTCGGTCTAATAATTACTTTTCGGTCCCTTAAATAAATACAGAAGTCGCTCATTTTAATCAAATATTTTGCTACTGAAATGAAAAATTTTATACAAATGATTACTATATCTGTATAATGGTATATAATAATAATATAATAACAAATGGTATATCTGTGAAATAAATGACTAGTATATACAGGAAATATATAATATGATATATTCTAAAGTTCTCAGAAGTTCCGAGAACGTTATAGCTTTTTAAAATTTCACATGTTAGTGATCATAATTTAAATTTCTACTTAATCGCAATAAAATTATTTAAAACTTGACCTGAACTTTTTATGAATTCAGTTCAAACGTTTAAAAAAAGTTAGAATTCATATTTTTGAAAAAAAACTTTAAGGTATTAAATTTAAAAGTTGTTCACTCAATCAAACCTAGTATACCCTGTTAACTCCTTACAGGAACTATCTATTGAGTTATTGTTGTTCTTGGTTTGTTACCTTTGAACTCGGTTAATACGACTTTTATCTAATATCCCTGATCCTTCTTAGTATCACTGAAAAATTAAATTTTATATCAAATTCCATAATTTTTTTTTTTACTTTTGACCCGATAGATTGTTAATACACAGCCCACCGTGCGTCGGTTAAAACAAATGTGACATAAACAACTTATTACAGCGGTTCCTTCTGGCTTTCTTAAATATAATCACAGCTTAGTCATATCTATTATAGTTCTTCCTCTTAAGATTCTCACGTTGAACTTAAGCTTCTTTCCTTATATTTCCACTGATAGCTACCAGATACAAGGTTGAAGCTATTATTCATCGATCAAGGGGGATATGCAACGAACGCGTAGTTATAATAATAATAATAATAAAATAAGCAAAATTTAGTTAATCTTTTAATTAAAAAAAAATAAGCACGAAGCTCAATCTGATCTACTGACTGACAGTTACTCATTAGTCATTCATCAGACATTAACCATTTGATTATATGACTCGACTAATTTAGTCATTATTCATCATGAATAACTATTAATCATGATTTTTTTTCGAGACATTCTGTTTTTCGCCCATAGCTAGACTGTTTGTCTTTCTTTATTTCTCATCGCATTTTACAGGGCAACAATAATTTCCTTAACCTTGGAATTTTAATGTTTCATTAAGAGGAGGGAGCTCGTATAGATTACGGTGGATGTGTTTCTTGGAGAGGTTTGCACACACCATGCATGTATGCATCAGGCCCTTATGCGGATAGAAAATGTACTCGCATTGGGAGACTAAATTCTTTCTTCCATTATCGTAAGTTTTATAATGCTAATATTATATATAATGTTAAAATTAGAAGGAGCTTGAGCAGAACTGTATACCTGCCTCGTGACTTCATGGAAGTCACTGATGGCTCCTGTTATTTTTAAGTAAACAACCTCATCCCTCCAAGACCTCCCTACTTCCCAGAATCGTGTCCTCTTCTTATACATATATGTCTCAGCTTTAGCTCCAGACCTCACTTGTTCCCACACATTCCACCAAGTATGTAGTAACGTAACTCTTAATATTTGTATATACCAGTGTTCTGCTTGTACTTCATAATAAAGCTTTTCTTTCTTTTCTTTTAAAAGACTCTCCTCTACAAAGATTATTTAACTATACATTCAACAATATCAGTAGGATGCCGAAACGTTGCATATGAAAGAAATTAACCTATATCCCATCGAATATGCCCACTCAAATATAGTTTTTTTAGTACACAACGATGTAATTCTCCAATTAAAACACTTTTTCTATTTTTTTTTGCCTTAAGTTGTTTGTTCTTATCTAATTATTAAAAATACCTTAATTTTATCACTCATTTAATTTTAGCTCATAGATAAGGATTCATACATGTTACTAAAATTTTTGAAAACAAAAATAAACAGGATTATAGGTTACAGTGCTTTGGTCGTTTTGTTTACAGGTCTAACAACCAGACAATCCTTTCAGCCCAATTTAATCATATTTTTATTTTCTCTGTGGAATAATGAATCATATATTTAGCTTCCTACCTCAGAAAATATATATTAATGATTTTTACTTTATGCTCATAATAATTATAAAATTATTATTGATTGTGCTCCTGTCCTAAAAAAAAACAAACAATTAAACCTTGGAAGAGAAATTCTATTTTCTATTAGATTTGTTTTTATTACCTTAGCAATTCGAATATATCCCCACTCTACTTTTTTAGTGATTCCATGTATATTGCCAAAGTAATTTAAAAAAGATTTTTATTGATACAGCTAAAGAAACATTGGGAAGTCAGTCCGGCCAGTTGCAAGATTCAAATTATACAATTAGGGGTTTTGTTGAACTTTGAATTGAACTGACATAATCAGAGAAGTGCTTTTAAGTTGCTAACTGCATTAATCATGGCACATAGTTATGAGCTGTTATCATTTAAGCATCACAATTCAAAACTTTCAAGCCTTTAAACATATTTTATTTCTACGTCGAACAGAGGCTGCGATATTAATGCTTAATATATTACATTAATGACAGTTTATATATTACTTTTTGTCATTATAATCTAATTAAATTCATTTTCCTCGTTTTAATGTTAGATATTACGTTTTATTTTGATACCCTTATCAAAAGGATTATAAATTATTTTAATTAGTTATTAAATTAAACTACATTATTTTTCTAGGGATTTCTAACTCGTTTTTTTTATATTGTGGCTGTTGTAATGCAGAAAAAATAAAAAATAATAAATAATAAACAAAATAATTAGAGTTTAGTAATTGTAGCTATAACTCTGTAAAGTAACAAATATTAGCATATAAGCCTCTAACAAAACTTTTTATGTAAGTCTTTCGACAGACATAAACATTTCGAAACTTTTTTTTACGGCCCTTGCTCCAGACATACAAAGATAAGCCAACCACACTATTGACTAGGTATACAAGCGTCTCCGGCTATTTGATTACCTCACTTGTCAAGGTTCTACGGCCCTTTAATGGTCTGTATGTCAGCATGGTTTTTCCATCACAGCTTTTTGTTGCACTTTACATAAAAAAATAATCTATTATATCTTCAAAGTCAACTACAAGCTTTTATCTTGTTTAGCGATTTGCAGATTTTTTCTTTCCATCTGCTACAAAAAAATGTTTATTAAGGTTTTTTTTTTTGCTTTTTCTTAGCTCTCTAATTATAAGATTAAGGATGAGGGAAAAATAAAGGAATATTTGGGTTGAGCGGATCCTTGTATTAGGAGTACCTCCTTGATGGTGGTGTGAGGGAATATTAAGGTTTCCTGGAAGCTGTTAAATTTAAAATAGTATTTACACTTTTTTTTTTGTGCGTGTGTGGTGATCACCATTTCTTAAAAATTATTAATCTTTATTTAAAATAGCATCAGTTTTAGTTTCTATTAGATTAGACAGCATTGTATATTTAAATCTGTCGGTAGAAGCCAATTCGTCCGAGGATGTTACGCTTGTTTTCGCTGAATTTCTCCTGATTTCCTTTGGATCGATCTAGTCTAGTAGTCCGGTATTTGTCGAGAAATTAGTGATTTATGACACTCAGCGATGAACGGTTAATGATCACACTTCTCCGAGGTTGGTCTCTAAAGATTGAGAATAGTAGAACATATGGGTGAGCCTATTCTCGAACGTGTAATCACTTGGGAATGCTTTGGCGTTACCCAAGCTCTGTTTTCACGTTGAGTGCATCTTTATTCACCTGTGCCAAGCCTCATTCCATCAATGCGTGCTTCGCTTCTGTCAATAGGCACGGCATTCTCACTTGCATGGTTTGTGAGCCAGCAGCACCTTGATCGGCTAGCTCTTTGCTACGTATTTGTAAAAAACACAATAGTATTTAACCTCCTTCAGCTGTTATGTTTAGATCTTAATCCGTAGGAGTTTATGTCCACCGGTTTCTTTATTATTGCACATCCATTACATTTTGCAATTTTCTATGAGCAAATGTCACGTATTGATGAAACGAAGTCTCGCCAATATTAAATTAAATGAAGAAGACAATAAACTGCTTAGGGAGTAAGGAATGGGGCCCAAGGAAAATATCTAAGTTTTTTTGAATTATTAATTTTCTTACTGCACGATAAAACATTCTGGAGTTCATTGATGGTCAAAATAAACGTTAGTTCAATCAAAATTAGGAGTTTATCTAAATCAATAGTTATTGAACTAACGCTACTTTTGACAAACACTCAATTCTAGCTATCTTTATCGTATAGTAAGATAATTAATTAATGATTAAAAAATACACAGAACTCCCCAAGCCATATTTTCCTTCTGCATCATTCCTTACTCGCTATGGAATTTATTGAACTAACGTTAATCTACTTTCAGTAATAAAAATTAACAAACATTTTTATTTTTAGTTTGAATTTTACTTTTTATGCATAATTTTTTTATTCTTTAATTGGTAAACAGTAAAATTAAACTTATTATTTATAGTTTTAGAAGTTAGTCTATGAATTTAGTTATTATAAATAATCACAAACAACAATTTTTTTTTAATAATTTGTTAAAAACATATACTAATATTTTGTAGATTGAGGAGTTAGTTTTGCAAACAAATAAATTAAGATTATTCTCACGAATTTCAATGATGAATTTTCTACCTTTTAACCTATGAATAATATATTGTTTTTGATCGATGTCTGTTAATTTCATTGCTAATAATGCGTTTTTTTTCAAACAAGTGAATTTCGATACTCTTAAAATCTAATTAAACTGTTTTTCAATTCAGTTCTTTGAAATCTACTAGTTCATTTTAGTTTAATCTTATTTTAATGAGAGCTGTAATTAGTTTTAATTTCAGTTCTTTGGTATTCCGATTTTTAGTTTAAACTGCTTGCTTTAGTTTTATTCCCAGTTTTGCACAACAGTGCTTTAGTAGAACAATGTGCAACACGGCCCCTTGTGGCCCTAAAGAAATTCAACATTACAGTGAAACTTAACGATCTTAGTCCATTGCACAAAGCGTTGATACACTATTGTTGCAACAATAGAAATTATAACCACAACAAAAATGCTGTCGGTGGTTGCTCGCAAGAGGCCGAGAGAACGAGAGGCAGTTCCAATCGATAACCTTGGTTGCTATGCGATTTCTCTACTCTCGCTTGTTTTTTTTTAATTACTCTTTGAATAATCTTTTCATGCCTTTGAAAACACAGGACATTCGTTTCTGTAATACCAAGTGTCTGGAGAATGTTGCGATAAAAGGTATCCATTTGTAATTCAGTCCTTGTGTCGCAGCGCTTATCCGTTCCAATAAATGCTTACTTGTTTTTATATATGTATTTTATTAGTTGTTTTTTTTGTAATTTTTAAATATTATTAGGAAGTTGAATCTATCAGTTGAGGTTTAGACTTTTCTTATGACAACAGTCACAAACCATACTTAAATATTAACTACTAGACAGACCAAGAGAAAAGTTAGTAAAAACGGTAATATTTAAAAGTGCACATAGTCTAATGAAGAGCCGAGTTTAATTAGTGTCCCCCTCAAAGAGTTAAATGGATTTATTAAACTCGTAAAACTACATTAAGCTGTCATGCCTTTATGGTTCCTAACATTTTTAAAATGCTTTTTGTTTTTATTCCATGTCTTGCTGTTTGCCGCTATTAAATTGATATTATTAGTATTTAAATTATATATAAAAATAGTACTTGTAGTTTTAATAAATATATTAGGTTTATTGCTAGGAATATTCTTTTTACCGTTTGGTTAATTATCCCAGTAGCCTTACCATTGTATGTATTACGAATAAAATATCTGATAAATACGTCGTTATTATACCGATGATTTCATGGAATTAAAGAGACCCACTAAGAATGACCTTACGAGTATTCGGGACGTACAGCCTAGTTGGAATAAGCGTCGGGGCGGTACTCAAAAAGTCATCGGTCATAGATTTCTGCTTTGTTAAGATTTCTTTTCTTTTCTTAAATTAATAATTATTAACAGATGAGATTTAGTCTAATAATAATAATAATAATAATAAAGTCTAATAGCAATAATTACTAGCCAAAGGAAACTTAAATGGGAGTATCAAACCCGGGACCTCTACAATGTCCAGACGGTTTTTCCCAATATGAATTATCATTGGCAATATCTGTATATATATATATTTGGGTCTAATAATTATTAATAATGGTGGAATGTATACCAAAACATAATTGAGTATATAAATTAAGTGTAACACATATAGTTAATATTAATTACGTTATTGTGATGTATTCTGACCTGATGATGATATTCGTACAGGTTCATCCGATCAATGATCACCTTGATGCTGCTTAATTAATTTCTTATAAGTGTTTAGCCAATTAGTAAATATGAGTCAATTAATTATTATTAATAGTTTTACGGATCCCTTCCGAATGGTCGATAGTGTTTATATGGTTAGTAACCTATAGCGTAGAGCTTGAAAAAGTAAAAGGTGCTTTTGAAAGTGGGGCATTATTATTACAGGATGTGGCAGGTGTATAACATATTTCATTTTATAACTTTTTTTTTGTATTTACTTATGTACTTCAAAAAGTATATTTTAATGACTTGTCATAGTCACTGTTATTGCGATATATTTCTCATTAGTTATTATGGGAAGATACCAATGATCCCATTAAGACAAAAGCTCTGTTGTTTTATTTAAAAAAGACCTTAACTTATTACGAAACGAAGGTAAATATGATTAATACAAAATAATTAAAAAAAAACAACACTGTTACAACGGCTTAATAACCTGCCATGTTTTCCCGATCATAGAATCTTCGTTATTCCCTCTCTTTTATGACGCTCATTTTAATCGTTATTGACGCGATAAAACTATGATTGGATTTTTAACGAATAAGTTCTAAAGAGATATTTATTTCTAAACCCTTGGGTTGGAATGTGGAATATTTGTTGCAGTATTGGATGGTTGCTTACATCGATGATGTTTCAGTGAAATTTTTAAATTACTTATGAAATTCTATCTATAAATGATAGCATAGAATTTATCGGTTGCGTTTAAACGTGAAATTCGTTAGCGAGTTTTATACGGTGTTACAAAAACTAATCTATTTTTGTCATAATCACATGTGATCATTATTTACTCAAATTCTTACGAGTTAATTTGTTGATTATTACAGGATATACTTGATCACTTTATAGAACGCTCAAATAAATTAAAATTACTATACTAATTATTTTTCGTGGTGTTAAAGCTGTTAATTTAACTCAAATTAAAAAAGATTAAAGAGCGAGGGATTTCAATGTTCTACATCACAATTTTAGGCTGTAACAACAGCGTACCTTTTTTTTTTTTTGTTCAATTAATTACCGGTTATTCACTAATATAGAATCACAGCTATCGTATAAAAATTATCAGTTTTTACGCATTCTCTACTACATTTCTCCTCTAATTTAAATTGTGTTGATTCCATTGGAAAGTATATTAAAAAATAAAGGGTATTTTAACAGTTTACAGAATAAGTTGTTTACGTTTAAATAAATTTGAATTTGAGCTGCTATTGCTGTTCTTAGATGGTTATTTTCAAAAACAAAATTATACCAGTCTTACAGGACATTAACGCTGCTTACAGAAATGATGCAAAAAATTGAGTTTAAGCAGAATAAATTTTGTATTTATGACAAAAAACTTGGTTAGTAAACCACAAAATAATCATATCTTGGTAACGGATTGTGAAAGAAAATTGTGGTTACAATATTAGTGTACAATCTTTGGCAAAGTTATGATTTAGTAAAAAAAAATCTGTATAGTGTTACCAGAAGATGGCTTCGATAAATGATTGGAGGCAAAACATTTATTTTTTATGAGTTATTTTATTTAGAGAAATGTAGATTCGTGTTTCAGACGCCAAGGTCTACTTATCTAATTTGCATACAAAAAAAATACTACTATCCATTGGAAATTTTAAATATTTGATCTAGTCCTTCAATTAATTCGTTTTTCAATCATTCGGTTCCTTGAAGTAGGGATTAATTTTAATGAAGACGTTTTATACACCAAAAAGCCTCACCTTAAAACTTATTTTATTAATATAAAAATTTACTTATGGATTAAAGTAGGCCATAGGCGCCATGTTGAATTGCCTATTTTATATTTAACTTTTACTTCTAGTTTTCACTGGGCTAAGCACGCGATTTCCCTCCACTTCGAGGTAGGAAAAAAGAAAAAGAAAAAAAAAGGAAACGAGAAAATGATGCATGCTCCTCGGCCATAAAGCCAATTAAGAAAGAAGTTTAATGAGAATCGTGCTGTGAGAGATAGCCACGGTCTATGTCCCACTTTGTAAAGCACTGGAATTTGTTCGGATACAATGGTTATTAACTTACACCAAAGCTTTATTAAGCGCTACAATATACTTCTCAGTTACAATGTCTCTCTCCCAAAAGTTACAACCAAATGATTTTTAATCGGTATATATCAGAAGGAATGTCCGCTCGAAGTTTTCAATTTAACTCCCCAGTCTGCTGACCTGCTCCTGCTGCTATCGGGGCGAGACCGAACTCGAGATAATGGAAACTCAATTTAATATCACTCCTTCCATTTAACTACACAATGCTTTGGGTTCGATCGAGTCAAGACTCTCATTTTAGTTGAGTACGCAGAGGCTTTACTTTTGAACAGGTATGGGTCAATCGTCACTACCTAAGACAGTAGTCTCAAAACGGTTCAGTCGATCTTACATTTGGAAGAAGTACGTCATTAAACTCCTCAATGTATGCTTTTCAGTCAATAGCCTAAAAAAAAACAAGTATGATCAACAAAATATCACGACTGAAAAGCTATTTAATATCAATAATAATTTGTAAGGGCAGCAACTCAATTTTTGATTCGCTAATAAAAAAAAAAAGTCTTGGCAGAGAATATAAAAAATTGGCTGCTCTTCCTGGAATTCCCTTTCATGGCTCCTACATTTAATTTGACTGGGAATAAACAATGTTTGCTTTTGGGTTCGAACTCGTACCATTAAACCCACCTTCTGGGTATACCTTTTTTTCAGGGATATATGAATATTTTTTTCAGGGATATATGAATATTTTTTTCTCTGTGAGTTATTGAAAAAAATTATAATTGAACATCTACCCTTGGCCAATCATATTTTTTATCGAGCTCGGAGGGAGCCCAATTTGTAATGTACGGGGCGCAGCTCTTTTTCGTAGTTTAGTGATTAGCCGTGTTTCCCTGTTCTACGATAGCACCAGTAAAGCTTTTACTTAAGAAGAATCACACAATTAAGGTTTCTCATTGACACACAATTGATCTTATTAATCTTACCCCTTTAAGATTTATATTGTAAGTTTTATTGAAATACATTTATTAACATACAGATCCAGAAGCTGATTTTACAATAAGCCCCGCCTCATTTATTGATACTTTGCATGTAAATTTATCACCAAGCCCACACCTGGTTTGTATACATAAATATTTAAAAAAAATTTATATATCTGAATTTAGGATTTTTTTTTTCCTTAATTTAGGCCACTAATTCCTCAACATGTTAAAAATATTCTTAATCAGTCACCGAGAATATTTGAAGACACATGAGAGCATAACTTGATACACGACTCAACATGATGACTATGAATTTTATTATTATTAATTGCCAAATTTATTAATCATTATAATTGTAATTTACCATGGGACTGGTTTCATTTTTATCATCACCGGGGGCATCCATGCAAAATATCATGCCTCTAAAAAAAAGGTACAAATGACTGATAGTTAATTTAAATTAATATATTAAAATTTTAATAATTAATTTAAAAACAAATTAATTAAAATATATTATTAGCCAAAATCTAAATACTTATCATTTGATAACCAACTCCATATAACAGATAAATTCGTATTACAAAGTGATTATTAATGTTATAATCTTAATCTACTTTTTATGGTTTAGAAAATATTTTTCATTTACTTGGTTAATTCCGTTTTACAAAACCGTGTTTGTAGGTCAAACTGGGGATTAACATTTCCAAAGCAGACAGACATACATGAGTGTTTCTGATTTTGAGAAAAATTGTCGAAAAGTGTTATACAATCTATCTGAAAAGAGTTATATCCAAACCAATTCAAAGGTTTCAATAGGCTTGTCAATATTACATCTGTTTAAAGGAGGTTATAAGTGACGAAGATGGTTCGGCAAAGTATTTTTGGTTAGAAATACAGAGTTTTTAAGTAATTAGATAGTCCCGTAATTACATCTCGATATTGCTTCTTGACTTTCTAAGGTATCTACGCCACTGCACTATACCGTACGTGAGGTTTCTCTTTATCTACAGACAGACTCCACTAAGTGGCTACTTACTTTATCTGTTCTTTGTCTAGACCTACTAATGGATAACGTACTGCAGTCATATCTTTTGTCATTTATCAATGCTTCATATCTTATTATTTATAAACCAGTAGCTATCTTACACTCTTTTTGTATTTGTCTATTGGTTCTGATAATTAAAAAACAATTGACTTGCATAAAGGTAAATGTGGCTGTTGTGCCAACTACTTCACCACGAATAAATGGAAGTTGCCCTTTTCTCGTACCAGAAACCACCCGCCTACCTTTCCATATTTTATCAATAAATCTTCGGCATCCGTATAGAGAGAGGGGACTAGTTCACGGCCCCGATACGGCCGGGGCTCGCCAGGGGTGCGGGCATAGCCCGGCCTATGTTTGCCAAAAATAAACTCATAGGATTGGCCGAAATAAAACACTCTCTTATTCGCTGTAGGCTGGAATGATCTGCCTAAATAAGGCAGAAATTCTGAGCATTTTCATTAAGTCGGAATCAGACACTTGAAGTGAACACTGCTCTCGCTCTCTGCACTGGCCCTTGTTGTTCTGCTCGAACCATGGCTTCCTTATTCAACTACCTCTGCACCTCTCTTTCCTAACCTTGCTAAGTTTTAACACGCCTTCCTAGTGGGGTTCTCTGCCTTCGTCTCGCTAAAACTAGCACATCCTTGAAAGGGATCCCTTCCATGCAGACGACAATATCTGGGGCCCTACAAAATGTACCTTGTAGCGCCTCCTCCTCCGATCCAGTCTGGCTCTTTCCGGTTAACATTCACCTTTGGGATCCGGACGGTTTTCGCCAACCCCACAGATACCGAATGTGAACTTGTGGTCATTCCAAGACTATGTAAAATTACCTATAATACCTAGCCTGTACCTCTTCTCCTGAACAAAGTGCACTGTCGGGGCACATCTCCTAAAACCTATGGAGTCAAATCTATAAACAAAATACGAATTACGCTGCTCGCCGGCTAGGCCGCCAGCAAAAGTCACATACCACAGCTTATCTCTTTATGACGCCCGCCAGGCAGTGGCTGGGTCGACGACAGTTAAATCGATGGGTAAACGAGTAGAGTTTTGAAAAAGTGTTTATTTCAATCACACAAAATGACAATAACAATGCACTTATAAGGTAATAACTATTGATAACAATTACAGCCTAGTTGTCAAACTGTCTAAAGGGTCATGCGTGACTGGTGGTTGGAGTGGAAGTGAGTGAGACAAAGGGATTCTGCAGGGTATATATAGTAAAGCTGGTGGGTTGCGTCATGTGCCTTAACTATGTCCTCAAATGTCGAAACAAGTCATGTGATTCACAGCGCCTGTAAATAAATCTCTATTGCACAAGTAGGGTTAACGTAATGGTTTCCATAACTCCTCCGATGTTTCAGATTCTTAGTCCTCTAAGAATAATAAGAAATGAGGTGTAGGATTTGGTAAGGAATGGTTAGGTTTACATTTTTAAAGTAATATATGATTAGGATTATAATAGCGGTCCCTACAATAAAAATAAAAAGAAGTATACATTGTAGAGTGATTAAATATTAGTGGTTCTAGAGCTATATTGGTTACATTAAATTTTCTAATTTGCTGATATTCTAGAGCTATATTGGTTACATTAAAATTTTATAATTTGCTGATATTAGCGATTACATTTATATTGATATTGTTATTATACAGGTATTTATTTGAAATAAAAGGTTTCTTACAATATTATTTAAAATAAAAGGATTCTTACAATGATATTTAAAATAAAAGGGTTCTTACAATAATATTTAAAATGAAAGGGTTTTTACAATAATATTTAAAATAAAAGGATTCTTACAATAATATTTAAAATAAATTGTTTTTCTTAATTACTAGAGTGTTAGTAATATTTATAGTAACATAAGATGTTTTATGCCATACAGGGGCTGGTATCAACATATAAGGTATTATTTTGGGGTTAGTTGTAGGTAAATCTATAAAACAAATATATAGAGTGAATTTCCGTGTGAAGCACAATGAATTTTGCTGGTTAGCCATAGTACTTCTAAATCCTTAGATATTATTGTTACATTTGGGTTTATGTCTTTAAGTATTTTTGTAAAGGGTCTTGTATAATTTTATATGTATTACTTGACGTATCGTCATTTGGTAGGTTCTTTTGGATAGTACTTAGTTCAGTATGTAAAAAAGTTATGTTATAGAAATGATATGTTCGATAGTATTTGTCAATTAATTTTACATTGTTTATAGTATATGGAGTATTCCTGGATTATTACTTATATCAGTCACTAGTATACCGTGAACCGATTTCCATAGAATCATTAGAGTGATCAGATTCAGTTTCATGATCTGAAACATCAAGGGTTTGCTTTAGTTTCGATTTGGTGGGTCTTTTTACTCTATTTACATGAATTTTATCAGTTACGTTACCGTATTTAAATTGTAATACAGGCCTAAAAGGGTTTCGTTCTTTTCGTTTGTGTGTAGTTTTTAAGTAAATAGTTTCGTCATTTATTTCTGGTATTTCTTCTCGATTTTTGTTTAGAAGATTAGTCCGTTTTTCTTTTTCGTTACTTATTTTATTACGTATTATTGATTGTAATATTTCCTTTTCATCGTGATATTTTTGAACATAATGTTCTTTGATTTC
This sequence comes from Acanthosoma haemorrhoidale, assembly GCA_930367205.1. NCBI lineage: Eukaryota > Metazoa > Arthropoda > Insecta > Hemiptera > Acanthosomatidae > Acanthosoma > Acanthosoma haemorrhoidale. The sequence continues at coordinate 29,070,490 of OV884015.1, forward strand.
CGTATGAATAGTATTATTTGGTTTAGTTATACCAAAGGTTATTTCGTCAGGTGTCATTTTTAATGTCGAGTTTAATGTATTATTATATGCAATTGTTGCTAAGGTTAATAAATTTGGTAATGTTTTATTTGTTAGTTCTTCATTATTAAGTGTTCGAATTATTTCGTTTAAAGTGCTATGCGTACGATTTAGTAGTCCTAAGGAATTCGAATTTCCTGGGGTAGCGTATATAGGTTCTATATCATTTACTTGTAAGAAGTTTGTTACTAAGTTATTTTTGTATTCCCTTCCGTTATCCATTTTAATTGTATTTGGCGTAGGGTATAATGCTAAATATGTCTTTAATGTCTCGCATATATTTATTCCGTTAAATGCCGGTATAATTTTTGCAAATAGTCTCTTTGAGAAGGTGTCAACTATAGTGACAATATATTTACGTTCGTAGTGTAATGTATCGATCATTAAGTCTGTAAAAGGTTTATCTGGTGTGGGGGTTATCATATATTTTGTTTTAATGGGTTTTCTGTCATATTTTGTTTTCTTGCAAATAGTGCAGTTATTAATATAGTTATTTATAGTCTCCTTCATTAGTGGGAAATAGTATCGTTTTCTAAGTTTGTCAAAGGTTTCGATGGTTCCGCGATGTGCAGTTTTACCTTCGTGATAATCAGATATTATTGCTATTTGGTCTGTTTTGTCTAGTATATCTTCTACGATATGTTTATATCTTTTCAATTTCACTGTTGGATAAGATTCCATAATCAGTGTCGATAGTTGTTTAAACGTTAGATCATAAAAGTCGTTAAGTAGGGGAATATTTGTTTCGCAATATACTCCGTAAGTAGTTTTAGGTCTTATTAGTTGTTCGATTAATTCTTTTAATTCGTCTTCATTGTTTAATGTTATTATATGTCTTCTTTTATTAAAGGGTTTACTAAAGTCCATATGTTTGTTTCCTTTTTTAATAATTATTTGGTGCTTTTCTACATTTATGTTTTTGTCATCATTTACTAGCCAAACTTGTTCGTTAGATGATTTTTGAGAGTGAATAGTCGCTTTACATGTGGAAGCTTCTGCTGCTTCCATTCTGTCCAATTCATTTGGTTCTAAATATTCGGGGCTGTTTTCGTCCATTGGTTCGTCAATTAAGTCGTCTAAGTCTTCGATATTATCTAAGTTTGTTATATGATTTAATGTGAGGTTTTCGTTTTGTCTGGATAATACGTCAGCTACTTTATTAGTTTTTCCGTCAATGTGAGTAACGTCAATATGGTCTGTTCGAATTTAATTGTTTGTTTGTCATCAATATAGTATAGTTCGTTCTTTTCTTTTGATTTATTATTATTATTGTTAGATTTATTATTAAGTTTATTGTTATGATTAATTTTATTATTTTCCGGGTATGTTTGGTCCCTTTTGTTTTTGTTTATTTCCGGGTATGTTTGGTCCTTTTTATTTTTGTTTATTTCCGGGTATGTTTGGTCCCTTTTATTTTTGTTTATTTCCGGGTATGTTTGGTCCCTTTTATTTTTGTTTATTTCCGGGTATGTTTGGTCCCTTTTATTTTTTAATTTATTATTATTATTATTATTACTATTATTATTACTATTGTTATTGTCTACTAAATTTTCGTTTTCTAATTTTAATTTTATTTCATTATTTTGGCAATTTATTTTTATTTTCAAATCTTTCATGGTTTCGTACCCTAGCAACACGTCATATTTGGTGCTAAAGGGGTATATTAAACATTTTATCTCTGCAGAAATTCCTAACAAAGGGTAAAGGTCTATAAAGGCACTTTTCGTCCCTTCTGCTCTACCTGTAGGGGTTTTCAACACAAAGTCTTCCGAAATGATTTTAGTTCCTTCGGGTAAAGAACTGGGGTTAATATAATTTTTTGATGAACCGGTATCAATAAGCCAAGTGTTGCCGTTTTTGTCTTTTATTTGCGGTAAATTATCCACGTGATTTAATTGGTATTCCGGTCGGGAGGCGGTTCTCCGTAACTCGGACCTACGTCTAAAAAATGTTCGTATCGTGTTTCTAATTGTTGTAATCTAGAAGTTAGTTCTTGTATTTGTCTATCTTTTTCGTCTAGTTCCGTATGATGTACACGGTTAGTTGCTGTTCTCATAGATACAGTTTGATTTTCTTTTTCTGGTATTTGTTGCGGTTGTGGTTTGTTAAAGTATTGGCGTTGTTCATGTGGTCGCCATGATTGGTTATATCTCGCGTTGGGGTCGCGTTGATAGTCTTTGTTGAAGTTAGAATTATATCGTGGTTTATATTGGTTCTGTTGATTATTATAATTGTTATAATTATTATGGTGTTGTTGTGGAGGATGTAAGTCGCGTTTTCTTTCATGGTAGTTGGGATCAAAATTTCTTCCTTTATAATTACTAACTGGGTTCTGTCTCGATCTCGCTTGATCAATTTTATTACCGTAAGCGCGTTCTACTACACGAACTGCGGTTGTTTTTAATTGTCTTTGCAAATCCCTGAGTGTTTTTATAAAATGGTGTTGAAGGAAGTTATCGACATTTACGTCTAAGTTCCGTTGACAGTGTTCTACTATTAATTCGTCAAAGGCATTCATTTCAGTATGTTTTTGTAAGTCAGTTTTATTGTCATCCGTATAGAGTCTACCTTCCAATTCGTCTCGTAGTATTATGAGTCTATCCACAAAACTTAAAGGATGTTCATTTCTCATAGGTTTAGTCTGATAGATTTCCGTAATTGATTGCGGGATTGTTTTATCGTCTCTGAAGTTTAATTTTAATTCAGTTATTAATTCTTGTAGCGAATTGTAATTTTTTCGACTGCAATGTTCCGCGTTACCAATGAGTTTATTTGTCGCGTGACCAATTAATTGTTTTGCGTTATCTTCATGGTGTGGGTTGTCGATTGTACATACATTGTTTGCTACATAATTAAGTTTGTTTATGAATTTAATTAAGTTACTAGGATTCCCGTCAAATTCTGGGATTAATTTTAAGTCAGTAGTGGAAATTAATCTGTGAGACATGGTTTCGTCTTGTATTGATAAGTCTCTATTACTGTTAAGTCTGTCCGTTAATGGCATGTAAAATGTGTACAATAAATTAAATACCTGTACAATGTTGTCTTCTTTTTTTCTTGTGGTAAAGTCCTTTTCTCTCCTTCTGATGTTTTCCTTCTAAATAACGATGAGTGGTCCTGGTTCCCTGGAGATGTAATTTGAAAATTACCAAAGCCTTGAGATCCTGAAGTCCTGTTAATATTTCATCGGTCTTCTCATGAAATCGTCAAGAGATGTCTCGGGTCTGCCTAGCGGATTGTACTTGAGCGTTATATCCGGGAGAGTCTACCGAAGTTACGTTTACTTTGCCAAGGTCCCACGTTCGGGGCGCCAGTTAAATCGATGGGTAAACGAGTAGAGTTTTTAAAAAGTGTTTATTTCAATCACACAAAATGACAATAACAATGCACTTATAAGGTAATAACTATTGATAACAATTACAGCCTAGTTGTAAAACTGTCTAAAGGGTCATGCGTGACTGGTGGTTGGAGTGGAAGTGAGTGAGACAAAGGGATTCTGCAGGGTATATATAGTAAAGCTGGTGGGTTGCGTCATGTGCCTTAACTATGTCCTCAAATGTCGAAACAAGTCATGTGATTCACAGCGCCTGTAAATAAATCTCTATTGCACAAGTAGGGTTAACGTAATGGTTTCCATAACTGACGACGACCCCTGACAGTTGCTTTTTTTTTTTGTAATTCAAGGTGCGCTATATTTGTTCTCAGGTCACAGTTATTATCCAAAGAAAAATACACTAGCAAGAGACTGCGGTATTCAAACCCGAAAACTCCCCAATATTTAGATCGGGAGCTCTACTCAATAAGTGGTGCTCTATTTGAATTTTCTTGGGCCGAACTATCACAAAGACTGTAACCAATGTATCAGGTGACAACAATGGCACCCCTAATATTACTTAAGCTTTATTAAAGGTTATATAGGTTATTCAATACATATTGGTTATTATATAATTGGTTAATTAATGGTTCGAGTTACGGTAATGTCACTATAGTTTTTCTTTGGCTAATAATTAGTAATAATAGTAGAATCCATACTGCTACATAGTTTGGTAACATTCAGATCTTGGATATCGGAAATCACTGTACGTACTTGGGTCAACCAAGGATTTTCCATTACTTGAAAACATTAACGGCGTTTTTTTAATGTCATTCTTTAAAGACATAACGTGTGAAATAGTGAAAATGTTTAAATGTAATTTTTCTTATTTCAGTTAGGAAATAAATTTTTTTTATGAAATATGTATGAAGGAAGATAAAAGCAATGATATGCTTAAAGGGTTCCTTCGCCTATGTCTTTTATTTACTTTTTACATATTTCATAAATACAAGGAGCACCATAAAGGGGTGATGGCGTAGTATTTTAAATACGTATTAAAGGATTTTTAATCAACGATTCGATAGTATTTAAAAAAAAAACAAAAAATAGTACTGTATTTTATTCGTTAAAACCATATAACTGTTGTTTTTTAAAACCTGATTACTGGTTTTTCGACAAACCAGGTTAAACACTAACCATTGGAATCAGCTTAAACGATTTCTATTGCTTCCTGTCAAATCATTATTTTGACTAATATCGTTGAATTTTACTATGCGTTGCTATATTTAATGTCTCCTTAACGATAGAGTAACTTATGAGCTGCGTTTGTGTCACCTCAAAAAGAAGATAAACGGGAAATACTTTTTCAGATTTCATTTTTATTTGTGCTAATATTCGCCAGACAAATTGACGAAAGGTATTTAAAAGTATAGCCTCTCCCTTTGAGGTCGTTAAAATTATATTATTTACCAGAAGTAGGTTGTTAGCCTTCAATAAATGTAAAGTGCAACTGTTGCCACTAAAAGGATTGTTTACGACGTTCTAAACACTCTAAAGATAATATATTTGGTATTTGATAATAAACATGAGTAAGTACGCTTTGTTTACAATGGGATATGACCTTTCTTTGTCATATCTTTTGATTTGTTTTGTAAACATTAACCGTTTGGAATTCGAAATATATTCTATAGGTATATAAAGAGGCATTTCCCTCTCTTAATCGCTTATAAATTGATTATTGACATCGTTTGTACATGGTGAACTGCTTAAAGTTTATATCCATGTGTTCGAGTACCTTTCGATTTTTTAGGAATTTTCCAGATGAAGATGAGCTTACCTACCGACTATTTTGGTAATGTTCAATTTGTTTATTCATTACCTTTCGTTTATTCTGAAAGGCATGAAAGGCAAAAAAGAATTTTTTTTTTTAACGTTGATTATATATTATTCACAAAGGCAGTAGACAGGATATTGATTCAATATGAAATAGATGAAATATTACTCTCTGCACATTATTTTCCGTTTAAGCAGCTTGATTTTTCCAATACTCTTCCAACTCCTTTCTATTAAAATAACTATCAGTACATTTTTTTTAAAGGGTAGAGATCTGTATGTGTGGAATAAAGGTACTTTGAAAAACTAGAATATTAAACCATTCTTGATATTCATATCGCCCTTTTTAAAAGAAAACAACTAAATAAACAAACAATGAGTGCACAATAATGGATTCATTATGGTTGCGCAAACGGATTAATAACTTTTTGTAACAATAGTCCACAAAAGCACTAAAGAATAATAAACGTTATTAATTAAGATGTGCAAAGACCATTGATTTCATGCCCTACTTAACATATTACCGGAAACTTTTTACTCTTATTTATTACAAGTAATTGATTAAAAATTAGCCCTTTATTATTTTTTATAAGTTAGCTTTTATTTTGAGAATCTCTAGGGCATCAAGTGAGTCATTCATGCATAATATCCCTGCTCTATTTGAAACTGACATAGCAAAAAAATATTTGGTGTGGTTTTATACGACTTCACGTAATGATAGTTTACTTACAATCTTCAGCACATGAGAAGTAAGTTAATGTTGATGAAAGTGTTTAAATAAGAAATAAAAATAGTTTGCCAGGACATCGTAATCTCTAATTTGTTTCCTTACGGAATTTTGTGTACTCCTTAAACACTTTAAAATTTATGCCACTTATTCCATGTTTCATGATGTCAAATGGACAGTCGTCAAGTAGTTACATGAACATCCATGTAAAATTCCATGTCTCTAATTTGGACAAGGAATTCCCAAAGATAACTACAGAATCTGTTCTTGTCATTATCTGTGCTACATATAGATAAGGGTTTTTGATTATTGTTACTTAACACCCTTATAAAAGGACTGGCAAGATTGGGATTCGAAGCCTCCCCATATATCCAGTAGGGCGCTACCATAACTGCGCTACCATGTCTCGTGTGACGACGGCCTTCCCGATATGAACTCTCTTTGACCAATGCTCCCACAAAGAATGTACACAATTTACCTGGTGAGCACATCGCGGACACGGTCGGTCAGGCATACCTCTCTCGAGAGGTTAAAGAACGCCGACCTGCGCCCGTTGCTTGGTGTGCCGTCGTGTGAACTCACCCGAGTTTATCCATCGGAGACACATTAAGTGTTTTGACTCGTTGCAGAACCTGACAAACCCAGTGTTTAACACTATGACCCCCACTACCCATGGCAACAGACTGTCAGGGGAAAAACAGGTTTTGTTTTGTTTAGATTTAAATTTTAGGTTTTAGTTTCAATGATCCATCAGGTGCGCTCCATCACCTTTTTCTATTATCAGAAAATGTTCTATGAATCATAGCATTCTAGCCTCTAACCATATCAATGTTTCAAAAATTATATAAAATGTAGGTACGCTACAGTACATGTAATGAGCAATTGTCAAAATCTATATTATACAAAACATTTTAATTTGTAATAAAGCGGTTACTACTAGTCTGCCAACGATAAGTATGAAAATATTAATATTATAAAACAAGGCAATAATGACATCTCAATGATGACGTCTCAATATTGACGTCCCCTAAAGGTGAAGTAGTGACTTGTTCTGATCAAAGACCGCGGTCGATGAAAATTATCGGTGTTTTCCCATTACCTCTTTGATTTCGTGTGGTACCGATTTGCACCTGTGCAGTGGATGTGTACCGTGCAGCACTTGGAAGCGTAACTTTGTTGTGTCTGTGGCCTAAAATATACAAAATGTTAGATCATTCTGTGCC
>OV884015.1:29078163-29272048 GCA_930367205.1 Acanthosoma haemorrhoidale
CATTTCTAACTTATATATAAAGGCAAATTTGTTATCGATCACAAGCCCGAATTTGATGTCAAATTTAAATAGCGACGGACAAAGGAAGGACGTTTTCCTATAGACTACTTGCGGCCATAGGGCTCACTAGTACCACCGAATATAACGTAAAGAAAATTTTAATACTTACTCTATCAGTAATACTTACGGTTAATTGCTGGATGTTCTTTTGGCTTATGATTTTGCGATACACGATTTATTATTTTGAAAGAACCATACTATTGAGAAAAAATATTAAGCTGACATTAGCTATCGTATTTCAGAATTATGAAACGAAAGTGTGAAATCATGGAAACATTAATTTACTTGATATTTTAATACATGTATCCATGTGAGCACTCTTTCAGAACAATTAAGTAAACTTTGTATTATATATATATATATTTTTTGTTTCCTTCCTAAAATAAAACTCTCGAATACAGCTCAAACTCATATTGAAAACTAAGGTGAGCCAAAACAAACGAAAATTACAATATTTACGCCCCAGAACAATGAGTTAAGATAGGACCCTAATGCTGGTAGTCCAGAAAGAAAAGCTGCATCGGAAAATGAATTGATTTAAATTATTACCACTGACCTTGAACCTTTTCAAAAACAAAAAAAGGTTTTGTAGGATTTGGCAAAAAATTGTATCCGCGATATGTATTGCGATGATTGAATTCCTCATGGCCATATTTGTATAGCCGTAGAAGAATAAAATTAATTACCATGTCAAAAGCTGCCTATGATATGAAAACGATACATCACACTTAAAAGTTAGTTGCAAATAGTTAATAATCTTTGCAGAGGAGTGTCTTTTAAGAAAAAAGAAAGTAAAGCTCTGTTATGAATAATTAAAGTGTTTTTTATTAACATAATTGGTTAGAGACTTTCAGAAAATTAAAATGATGATTACCTAATACAAACAATGATTTACATGGATGTTTTATTGTGCTGGGGAACTAACAAATATAGAATCTACAGGAGCCAGGCCAGACCCATTTGTTATTTTTTGTTTTTTAAAAACTACTATATATATATATATATATATATATATATATAGAGAGAGAGAGAGAGAGAGAGAGAGAGAGAGAGAGAGAGAGAGAGAGAGAGAGAGAGAGAGAGAGAGAGAGAGAGTGCGAGATAGAGAGAGAGAGAGTGCGAGATAGAGATAGAGAGAGTGCGAGATAGAGATAGAGAGAGTGCGAGATAGAGATAGAGAGAGTGCGAGATAGAGATAGAGAGAGTGCGAGAGAGAGAGAGAGAGAGTGCGAGAGAGAGAGAGAGAGAGAGAGAGAGAGAGAGAGAGAGAGAGAGGATAGGAGAGAGAGAGATAGAGAGAGAGGAGAGAGAGAGAGAGAGAGAGGATAGGAGAGAGAGAGAGAGAGGAGAGAGAGAGGAGAGAGAGAGAGAGAGAGAGAGAGAGAGAGAAAGAGAGAGATGATAATATTCCGACCTCAACATGAAGATGATAATAAAATAAATAAAAGCTAGTGAAATAAAAGCTAAAACGTACTCATGCTATCGGCTTCACCACTTGCTGACTTCACCCAACCTGTCGCTTCGTCTCCAACTGATGATCTATAAATGTGTCCTCCGGCCAGCTCTGCTGTACGGTGCCCCGCAATTTACCCACTTGACTGGCAATACAGCCAAAAGTCTCCAACATTTCCAGAATGGAATCATGCGAAAAGTGGTCCGACATACCTCTCTCGAGAGGTTAAGAACGCTGACCTGCACCCGTTGCTTGGTGTGCCATCGGTGGTTGAGTTCATCTAGGTGGGCCGTCTCGTAATAAAAATAGTTTCGTTTAAAAATCTGATATTTACATGGTCAGTGGTTTGTAATGCTCCCAAATATTTTTTTATTAGTTTTTTTTTGTTTGCAATAAGCTCATATGTATTCAGTCCACGGTTATATTTACTTTTTCTTTTGCGTTTTTAGAAGACTTATTTAAAATTCATGACAAATGAGTATAAGAATATGTTAATGTCGGTTGCATGGACGCTGAATATTTAAACTTCAATGTTCATATGTTTGAACCGAACCAGTGGAAACTGAGTAAACGACCATATCGTATCCGGGCGAATTTTCACCTCTAAAGGATTATTTTGATTACATGAATGTATTGTGATTTTTTTTTTAGACAAATATTGAGAACATTATGAATAAACAAGGACTTCATATACTGGTCCTCTTCTATCGCACTTTCGGCAAACGCCAACCGCCAACTGAAAAGAAAGTGGCATCGAGATCTGTTCGAGGCCTAGCCTCAGTTAGTAGAGTCCGGCATAATCCTCAAGACAACCGTTCTCTATTATTCTGGTGATTTGTAATTAAATTATTTACATCACTACTCTGCACAGTCACATCAATTAAATCGGTCATAAATTGCGTAACCTTTTAAGAGACCTCCTGACTCTGCGCTGTTACTTGTCTTCTCGGATATGATTGCATCTCTGCGTGTGGCGAATTGGGGTTTTATTTTATTCTAGATAATTACTTGCATACTAATATACTAATGTACCTAATTTATTCAACTGTACCTAAATACATAACATGTAGGGAGATATGTAAAGAATTTTTCAACGGATACATATTGAAGTCCTCTATCAAATAGCGAGCGTATCGCATTATACTATAAATGTTTTGGTCAATAATATTTAATATTGCTTCAACCCCTTAGTAATTTATCTTTATAAATGAACGTGCTGATTAATGGAAGGAATTTCATTTATAAAATAGAATTTTACAATACATGTTTTATTTAAATCTTTAAAAGTATTCGATGAAATCAATTTTCGACAAAATTTAATATGAATCAAATTGATTACATATATCTTACTGGATATATGTCTTCGATGGATGGTCGGTACAATCTCAAGGCCAATGTCCTCAACCAGCGTCTCCCCAAGCAAGTCCTCTGTCCTCAACAACTGAACAGAGTTCACCCCTCGTCTAGCTGTTCACGAGGGACCATCCGAAAACTAGTAGGGAAGGGCTGCTCCCGTTTATATCTAAGCCTCCTTGACCCAATCTCTCCCCTACTAGGGTGTGCGATTTTCTCCTTTGATTTCTTTGTGTTAAAAAATATTTCTTTAACATTAAGCTGGGACGTGATCCTAACATCACCTCGAAGGCTTGATGGACCACCTAAAGGTTGGCCCCTGGTACCTTTGGCCAACTTTCATCTAAACAATCTCTATCCACCAATATTATTCTTTACTTCATTCAAGTCACATACCGGGGTTGAGGAATGCGTTAATTATACACCTGAAACTTGACTGTTTCTTGCTTCCTCTATACCTTACACCATCTGACCTCAGAATGTGATCTTTATGTCAATGTAGTTTAGATTGAAGGTAATAGCGATTCTCGGTTGAATATTTTCTCTAAAGTTTGCCTTACATCTATCACCCTGTCGTAATCATTGGTTTTATCCCTTATAAGCCGTCAGGTTAATCTGACGATGAGCTGGTTATGTTTATGGCGGGATTATAGATACCTCGGCTGTTCACGCTAAGGGAGAGGAGCCTATCAGAAGAGAAGGCCCATGAGAGAGATAACGGTTATCAGTAGAACAGCTGTTAGATATTGTTTACAAGAGATTAGCAACTGCGACACACCAGATATCATTCCCTGGCTTCCTTTGTTTATCTCGTGTCTCTTCGCTCTGTCGGCCTGAGTCAACAGGAGGTGTGCGTCAGTGTTCCAAATCGGTGAGTAACTAATTACTAGTTAATTCGTCGGACAGTTCCCTACCGAATTTTTTTCTTTTTGTTTTTATTAATTACTAAATTATAAATTCATAAATAACCAGAGAGCAGGACGAAGTCTGAAGGATTATTTTATTTGTTAAACTATCTTGGTCCCTGAAATTCACTTTTTTTAACAATTTAAAAAGGTATTAAAGTGTTCACTAATATGCGATATCTATTGTTCGCCCTCAAAACATCAAGAAAATCATTGAAATTATTTTTGGCTATTTAAAGTCATATTATATATTTTATATAATTTCATTAGTGTAATCAAATCTCAAATTAACCATTTATCCTTCCGTTCTTCGAGTCTCTAGATACCCTTGTTTAACATAAGCTATTTTACTTTTGATCACACTGTTCGGGATATTCTCTGCCTCCTCGATTTACCTGAACTCCTTATTTTTACACCCCCTATTTACAATATATCGCCAGATAGTTATAATACAATTGATAGTCTACTAACAAGCAAAGTCAAATCAATTTATTATTGAATATTTCTATGCTATCTGCTTACGAACGAATCATAACCAATATTCAATAAATGATATCGATGCCCACAAAGCAAACAAAACGATTACATTCCTCCATTGTATGTAGAGAGTGGTCACTCAATATTTCAGGGAAAACCGCTTTGATACATATTCGCTATTTCGGTGAGGTTTATCAGTCGCCCCCTAATTGTTCTGTTAATAACTCGATCCCATCAATTATTCTCGATGACATCCGCATTACACACCGATCGAAGCGTTGCTCGATAACGATCCCAGTTATTCCGGCACTGTAATTCCTGCCGAATGCCCTGTCTCTAATGACAGTATGTCGTGTGCCATCGTCATATTCCCTCCATACCGTTTGTGGATTTAGATACTTTTCATCCGTTCATATCATACATGATAAAAGCAAAACTAGGCAGATACATACACACTAGGGTCGTATATGCATCGAATATGTAGGCACTGTATCCGGTGTTAGCGGTGATCTCTTTTTCATTTCATTTCTATGGATAATTGGTTAGTCTATATCGCCCATGATGTATGTAGATTATGTAATATAATATGAATATTGATGTACGTTGTGAATTCGCAACTTGTTCGTGAGTTTGCGATTGCCAATTGTAATTTGAGCTGCTGAAATTTAAAATATTTTAAGTGTGTGCTAATTCCTTTTGTCTAATACTAATACCTATGTGCTAGCGGAAATGTGTTTTCTGCAGCTCATTAATGTGGCATTGAAGACCATTTTTACCTTTGAATAAGCCTTACTTTTAACTACAATTACAATATTGTTGATATATTCAATTCCAAGTAATTTCCCAGTCTATTAAATGAGTTAAAAATGATCTAGACCTGACTGATGAACTGCAGTGATATGGCATTTTAGAACTGAATTCTAATTTATTTGTTTATGTGACATATTGTTGACGTAACTGTATAATATTATCATTATTGTTATATTATCAAAATACCAACCTAGGTTCTTGGCCTATTCTTGTCTAAATAGCCGTGGAATTTAAATCCAATGGAGGACTAATCAGGCTTATTTTTTATTTAGTACAAGTTATAAATCTGAAGCTATTGGATACATTTCAAGCATTATATTATCGAAATTGTCAGTGTTATTAGTTAGCTATAGAATATGTCTAGGAATAACTGTAAAGAGTTTCGAGGAATGAAGGATTGAAGCCAATACAAAAAAGTTAGAAAGTAATTTAAAAAAAAATTGTTCTCTAATATGTATGTAGACTATATTCAGTGAATGGGATAAATAAAAGTGGTTCCTGGGACAAGTTTACGTATGGATCGAATGGGTTTTATTGTTATTGACCTTTGCTAATACATCTAGTCAGTCTGCTATTGTAGACTAGCTTTATTGTAGACTCACATAAATCTACTTATCCATAAGTACCTTAAATATCTAAAATGAGAAAAACCTCCATTCAATTAAAGAAATAAAATATTTCTGTATCAAGAAATTAACAACCCCGCAGAAGTCAACGGCATGATAAGATCACTTATTTTTAGTAATTTTTCACTTAAAAATTCTTTCATTTATTTCCGTAAGATTTTTATAATTTAATTCTCTGACACAAAGTATTTACTGACAGTATTTACATACTTTCTGTAAAAAAAAAAAAGTACCGTTTAAACGCAATATATTATCCCGCCTATCTATTTTCGACGTGTTGTAATAAGTAAGTAATACGATCGTGATACATTGATAATTATTTTAAGTTGAAGATGCTGAGTGAGATAAGGGTTTACTAGTCACCCTTGTATGAGTTATATACATATTTTAAATCTCTGGAAGATGAGAGAAGTGCTTTTAGGCTGACTTGTATATTTTCAGAACACATTTTAACAATTTTTCCTTTTGAAACATTTTGTAAGGTTTCACACCCGTATATTACGCATTTAGGTACTAATACGTTTCGATACAACTTTTCACTTGTAAAATATATTTACAATTGTTTTTCTTAAACAAGGGACGTTAGCGGTTTATCATTCCGTTACTGAACGAACTTTTAGCAATTACTAGGCCTTCTAAGCCCTCTCTATTGTGATAGCTTAAATCACAATTACACCCAGTGCTATTGAGATCTAAGGAAAGTAACGAGGAATTAGCCAGTAGTGTAACTCAAAGACGTAATACCTCTCTTTTTGGGTATATGGTCAACTACCTTTCCCCAATATTAACTTGTGAACATTTAACATACTGAAGATTTAACTGTAGACCACCAAATAGTTCTCTTCATAATCTCGTGCCGGATTTCAGCTAGTAATAATTCCCGAAGTAATTGTAGGTATGATTGTAATCGGTCGTAATGACGGATCAATTTTCGGAATTTCTCGATGGCGTGCCACTAGTAGTATTTTATAGTTTCCCGGCCCCAAACGTTTTTATGTAATTACAAATCCAATTTTTTTTAAATAAAACTTGTTTCTTACGCTGATTTCATCAACTATAAAAAAAAAAAAACCTCAACTTTTAAGTTCAGTTAGAAAACGAATGCGAAAATTACGTATGGGTACGGAAATGTTTCTATTGACAAAAATCATAAAATATGTAAAATCTCTCTTATTATAAAGAAATATTATTATTTTTTTATATTTAATTATTATATGATATTTATTAGTTTATTATTAAACTTTTAGTTTTTTATATTATATTTATTATATGAAATTTTAATAGTTTGGAAAATTTGCCGGTAGGATCTGGATCTGGACTTTGTAATGCTTCCTCAGTATTCAGTCGGGGGATCCCTACCAAAGAAGCTAGTCTGCACGAGTGATGATCTTCCCAATATGATTCTCCTCTACATTGCCAAACTGACTAGAATTTCAAAATCACTATACACAAGTCCTACTTGATACTGGGGAGTCCCCTGATTCGATAGTGGGATAATTAACACAACAAAAGTTGATTATTTAATAATTACCGGTTAAATACAAAATAAGTATTATGACGGGGTATATTGTACTTAATTGAAATCATTATTCAATTATAATTAATTGAACAGATTTATCCTCTATGGTAGTTTACAAATCATATCTTTACTGTCACAAAAGTACAGTCTGCCTTATTGGGCGATATGTAATTGTGTTCAATGTTGTCATTCATACCATATTTACAATTCTTCATTCACTAGCTTCTTCATACAGTATTTACAACCAGCCCAGAGACCTCCCAAATCTACATGATTGTCGATTGTCACCCCTTTCGCATGCGAGAGAGGAAGCGGATTCTTGGGAAGTACCCTAAAATGCCGCACCACTGGAAACGAGTGGAGGCTGACAGCGCGAGAGCCACATAGGCTCAGGACATAATTCGAGAAATTGGCCATTGCCAGGACTCCCGCTGCTACGTATTTATAGCAGGTCACGAGGCCACTTCCGCTTTAGTCTCCGAGGAGGATTACAGGGATGTGTGGTGCAGTGTAATGACTAGGGGATTGGGGTGGTTGGATAGGTTTTGATGGAATTTCATGAACTTGGAAGGGATGAGTTCAAGAATGTAGGGCATATTCAGATCTCTACGGAAGTAACGTAAATTAATCAAGCACGCATTTTATTGAAAGGGAACAACCCATTATTCCTTGATAGGAGTAGAATTTTTTAATGGATTTTACACTATGAAAAAGTCGATATCATTGATATGGTTTAATGGTTTCATTGAACAGGACAGTCTAGGTACCAACGACCGTCGGATTTTTTAACCTTCTTTATAAAAATAATTCTCTTTCCAGACACGAATCGCTCAGGCTTGTGATATAAAACAAAATAGAGAATGTTTGGAAATGCGCTGCGTGGCCTCGCACCAAGGACTCGAAGATCCGTCTGGCACCAAATCCATTGTCTGTGCCGGGTACGACGTATGCATGGAACGAACAATGGGCTGAATTAATTTCCTTTTTGTATCTTTATCTAATAACATCAATATTGCCCACCCAATGGGAAGAGACTCTACTTTCAAACAAGTAGAGTACGGTTGTCTTTCGATGGTATATCAGTTTATTCTATGATTATGGCCCTACAAGCAATAAAATCAATCTGAAATTTTAAAGTCATATTAGGCAGCTCTCTAGGCTACGCTGTGTGTGTTTTCGTTAAGATTTAATTTAAAAATTCAAAGTTCAAATATTGAAAGAATGTTGATTCTTGTACGAGTTAGCGGATTAAAATCAGAAATTTTATGTGTATTGATTTTTGCCTACCCCTGTATCGCGTGTCTCATTGACTTCTGTCGTAATAGCAAAGCATAGGGTTTAGAGGATATTTCTTTGGCAATTTTATGTTCAGAACCTCTGAGAACATCAAAGAAACTTGTGAGCCACTGGCGGAGTACTAATTGCAGTAACCTAACCACCACTGTGTAGGTTCTAGAGGTTTAATCTAAAGGCCAAGTACCAAGAGAACCGGTCTTAGTCCAGGAAGTGCAAGTCTCAACCTTCCCTGCCTCCGTCTTGATATAGATTAGGGATTTTTAAATTTATTTGGAGAATATTACTGCTGAGCTTGAAGGGGGAGGCGCTACTTTCAAACACGTGCGATATAATAGTATTCCCATCCATAAAAACTTAAATACTAGTCAAAAATATTGATAGATCTGAAATTTTAAAGGTATATAAACATTATATAGAGAACCATTAAAGAAAAAAAAATTTACAGTGAAAATAGACATTTCTACTTCGTTTGAAGTGATATTTTAAAGGGCGCAGTAATAAAGACTGTGAGGCAAAAATAAATTCCAATTATATTCGAAAACAACGCTTTGAAAGCCTACAATAGCTCCTTTCTCTTTTTCCAAGCATTGATGTAGCTTCTATTTGTACAAGTTTAACCTTATGAACATTTTGATATATTCAGAGTTTGGTATACAATTTTTTAAATTGAGTAAAAAGTAGTGAGTAGTTTTTTATTATTGTTTATTACTTAGTATTGTTCCTTCAAATTATATGCCTTTTTATTTTATTACATTTGGAGCTCATAGTTTTAAAAATTTAACAAAATTAATAATAATGACTAATTTATTATTATACTTTGGTTGATATATTATAGTTATATTATTGATTAAAGGTAAGAAATCATTGGGATTTTGAACCCGGGACCAATTTCCGTGTGAGAGCTATCACTGTGGAATATCAGTAAGGACGTAGTTTGTTCTCTTAATGTGTCTCGTTCATTTATTATTAAATACGTCTACATGTCTGGGTTAAAAATCTAATGGATTCTTCTCACCATATCCTTCCGTTAGGCACGTTTTTTGCTATATCACTGTTTAGGTGCGTTTCCTGGTTTTAAGTGTTTTGTTTTTAAGATTATAAATAGAAATTAAAATATTTCTCTGGTAATATTAATTGTCTTGTATTAAATTTTAATTAATCATGTCAGTTAATTAAACAGGTGTGATAAATCAGGACAGGAACTCCTTAAAATGTTATTATCAAATTACCGTAACAAAGGAATTATGTCACCAACTGTTAGATAATGCTTCTTCTATTAAAGAAATATCTAAATTGATTTTCATTTTTTTTGTAATCCATCAAACTCAAGTTTCAATTGATGTATCTAATAGCCCAGGATTCGTTTATTGACTTTAGTCTACGAAATGTTATAGTTGTTCAGCTTTCTCTGGTAAATCTGTTTTCTTCAGTCGGTTTCAAATTAGCTTTTAATGTTACTCTATATGATGAGGATTATATTCAATTGCGTTTTATAATGAATAATAAAGTTTCTGTCTCGTGATCCGGACCCATGATCTTCAGATAAACAAGACCTTGACCACTACACCACGTGTGTGTTATTAAAAGCAGCCGCAAGCTCGTGAGGAGTTTCACCTATAGGATTTCAGCTCATATAACAACCTCTATACAACAACAATTAATGGCGTTCATTAAGTTCATCCTAGGTGTTATTCGATACTTGCCAGGGAAAAGGAACTCGTGGTGTCCGTTTTCAATTGATGAAGAACACAGATTGTTTTTCGAGTGAAAAAATTTTAAGTACAGCTCACTCGCTAAATCGAGATATATGATTAATTTTTTCTCATCAACCTTAAACTTTAAATACTTTACAAAATCGTTGCAAATTTCATTACACTCATATCAAATACATACAATTACTCGAATATGATTCTATTTGTGTAGTTGGGTCTCCCAAGGATGGGAAAATTATTCAATCACTAAGCAATATCTATAATTTTAGGCGCAATAAAATTAAGTTAGTCAACTAGATAAACTTATTTTTAACTAAAAATAAAAATTGTTGAAATAATCTTTTAAGTATATTTTTTTTAACTTCGTTTCATTTTTCATTAATTTTATATTATTTTTATTTCAAGTGTAAAAAGTATAATTAAAAAAATGCTTTATTAACAGACTAATAATTTTTACTAATCAATTTTTATCAAATTAATCATTATTAATTTTATTAACATTTTTAGCGTTTGTTTTATACGGAAAACATTGAATTTGTTAAGAATAGTGTGTAATTTTAATAAAAGTTTTTTTAACGAGATAAAATTCAACAATATTATAATATCCATTCTTTGATTACACTATTTGCCCGATATCAACTTATGAAGGTAATCTTAGAAATTTCAAAGTACGGTTCTAGAAAACTGGCAATTACATTTGAGTGTTGATAAAATTGAAAATTGTACAGAAACTACAAATATCCTTCCTAATGAGCTAAAATGTTAGTATTCATGCAGTGAATGTAGCCACGAGTAAATGGACGTGTGAATGTGTGCACATGTTAGCGACTAGAAGAGCTCCAATAGCAGAGTGTGTGAACGGTCTTAATCCAACCTGTGTAATTTAACGACGGTCCCACACGTAAGACAAACATAGTTAACTCCCAAGCCCTTTGCCACATGTATGGATGGCTTTATCGACGGCACGTTCCAGAACTCTTCAAACCATCCTATTTGTTTATTTCTTTATATTACCCATAAGCACCTGAAATCGTATTGCCAATAATCATAATCAGGATATGTAACTAAACTTCTGCAGAATGGAAACAAATATTTATTCCGAAAAAAAATGCTTTAGTTTTTAAGTGGTTTAAAGCAACTTTCAAAACTTGGTTGGATGCAATCATGCTAATTTTACAATAATGTGTAATAGGAATGTTTTTATACAATCCTTTTAAAATATTCTAGCACTGCGATAAAACAATGGTTATCAAATTTAAATATTCAAAACAATAAATAATTTGAAACAGAAATTAAAATGAGTAGTAATTTTTTTTATTTTAAATCCCCCTGTTATTATATATTATGGAAATCAGTATAGATTCTACATAAATACATTTATTTACAGTAGGTTGTATTACATTATATGTCCTGTATTTATGATGTAATTTGTGATTGTTAAAGAAATATGATCCACATAATACATTCATTGTCTAAACATGTTTAAACGTGATGGGTCTCACCTTATGAATCATAGACTTAAAATTAACTTACATCTAACAACAAAATGGTAACCTAATTTTCCACGACAGTCTGTTACCATCGATCCGGGAACGGTGGTATGGTCATAGTGTTCGGTGCTGTAAACGAGTCAAAAAACTTGGCATGTCACCGGTGGATGAAAAAATGAGTTATAAACAACGAAGAAAACTTTATCTCTACAATATTAATTACGGCCTGGACCGATGTTCCTATTTGATATGTGCTTTGGTCTGCATTAAAAAATTGTTGGTGTATACTTTTATTTATGTGTTTTCCACTATATTAGTTATCGTTTTATTGTTGTATCATTGTGAAGGCACGCGTTGTATTGTGATTTTCCACTTCGACAATACAGGATAATAATTGACTACCCACCCGTTTAATGAGCTGTTTCCATCTCGTCTCCGTGAGGTTTCCTGGAATTCCAGGACCTGTATATTTTCTCCACTTGTCATATTATATTCACTTCACAAGTTTGATTTAGAAATATAATTAACTATTGTTCCATTAATGGAAAATAAATGGCTGAGATCTGCTTGCTATATTTTTGGCCTTTCTTCTCACAGTACCGCTAGATTGGATATTTTTCTTTAAGCAATATAGAATGAATAACATACATTTAATTAATATTTATACAAATAAAATTGAAAAAATAAATAAATCATTTTTTCAGATAAATGGCAGATTGACTTTACTTTTACAACTTTGGTTTATATGAAAAGATGTTTAGTTTAATGTTAAAAAAATGTATTTAATGGCTATTAAATTAATAGTTTTAGTACTAAATTATAACATTTACTTGTAAATGCCTTCTTATTTCTACTTTTGAAAACTTTTTGATCGAGTATGTTAATTGAAATAATTCAATGAACTTAAGAAATTAATATAGAGTAAATAATTAATCAGATCATCAAAACCATCACGTCATTGTGTGTTACTGCTTTCTTAACTAATTTTTTTATTGTTATCAATTATGGGTTTTTTTGGGGGGGGTTTTTTAATATGAATTATCGTAATGTCGTGTTTAAGAGGTCGGGAACTCTTCATTTTGGCTTTGTTAATATCCTAGAAGAATTAACTTCTTTAATCTTAATTAGGAAGCTCTGAAAGCTATTTTGCTTCTAAATGATTAAAGAATTTGTACAGTAGAATTAGTATAAGTTACTATTTTATCCTCGAAGTTATATACTGATAGCTTTGACTTTATACGTGAAAGATAGTTAATTGTCTTATTTAAGGCTTTGATCACTAATAGACGTCATATATCTGCATTTTCAGTGGGAAAATTATTATAATTTTTGCTAATAGTTCGTGCGAAGAACATGAATTTAGAAGCCTTGTCTCTACTGCATGGCGCTAGTTCTTTACTCCACCAGAAACTCGAAATAAACTCCATTAGTTTTTCTATTAAAATTCAGAAAGCATAAACTTCTGCCTTTTCATCTTAAAGTCACGTTTTCAATATTTTGCCACCTGCCTCCGCTTCTACACCTTCTGACCTTCACACTTTTCATTATAAATTTTCCGCCTTAATTACTTTTTATATTATTAATATTCTTACCTAATAACTGCTTCAGAAATTGTTCTTATTCTTTAAATTCAATTGGTTTTGTCTTGACCACAAGCTCAAACTGGCATGCTATGAAAGAAAAATGTACCGCCCTCAGCAGAAGAGATCAGTATTTAGGTTGCTCTAATATTCAGGCCACCAAAAGCAAGTACCTCAATGAAGATCATTCAAAGACAGCACTACTCGAACAATTTTTGAAATATCAGGCAATTCTTGAAAATATCTAATGATGTGTAAATTCTACAATGTTGTGATTTGTTTGAAATGTTTATTTGAATATCTGAACAATTGTAATTTGCAACTGTCGGTGATTTATAAATTACTTTTTAATTTTAAATGTAATTTTTCACTCTTCACTCTGAATTCATAATTGCCTTTAGCCTTGTTAGCTATTTATGGCACCTAATAAAATGTTAATACGTTTTTCATAAACTATTTCACTTATATCTACTTTGTATTGTTGTTAATAACTATTGATATACTATTTTAACAATCGTGCGAATACACGTAACTACGTACGTATTCGTCGTTATTAATACGTCAACCATATATAAATTGAAACGGGACATGTTTCTGTCATCAACGTAAGCATATTTATATATATTTTAAAATTATTAGTGTCTATCTAAAGCTTAATACGAATATTTTATCTGTAGCGAATATAATTCTTGTAAGAATGTCTCCGCTGCTTGGTTTGACTGATGCAATCGTCTCACTTGGCTGGCCTTACTTCTGGAACAAGCCTGTTTGACACACTTAGATAATTCCTGAAACGAAAGTAAATCGGAGACATTCCCTTTTTTTTATCTCACTTTTTTCTTTGTTTTTTTTCTGCTTTTTTTTTATCGAGATTTTGATGATTTCCTTACGGTGCATCACATTACATTTCCTTTACAGTGTATAACTTGAAAATTATTTACAATCCTTACTGTTTTATTCTTGAAATTATTTGTACATATTCCTGGAATGGTGGGGTTTTGGAAGTTTCAGAAATAGGCTTGGCACCATTTGCAGTCAAACGCCATTTACATGTCCAACAATAGAAATATGGAACCATATTTATTTTGATAGCGTACTAGCATAAATATGTATATTTTAATTTAATATGATGATAGTACTACACTGCTATTTTGTGTTCGATTTTTGCTGGTGATGAGGTTTAACCCTCAAATGGTTAAACAGCGAAGTATTTTGTTATGCTTAAAAAATAAACATTTTTCCAATTTATCCTATAAAGCAGCAATGAAAACTATTATAAACTTTTATAAATAACTTACATAGTATTGTACATTTAAGATAATTGTACAATCAACTTTTTTATCGATCGATATATTGACTAGTTATCACTTTCCCTATAATTTTTATAGCTACTATTTATTTATTTTTTACAACAGATTCATGATCGTAACTAATAATCAAATCGGTCGTTAAACAAACAAACAACTGTTGTTATTTCTGTTATTTTTAATTATTCATAGGTTTTTTTTTCCTCCATCCAGTGATAGGTTTTTTCTTGGGTATTAATTTGCAGTTGGCTATCTTGCAACAAATTTGCAACGCGAGAACAAACTTGAGGGAAATTGGGGGAAACTTTGCTCTAACCAAAAACCCGAACGGGAGTGAATATCGAAAATGTTATTTAAAATAAATCTCCCAACCCCTTAAAGAAAACCACTACGGAATGTTTTCGCCTTTCAACTACGTCTCCCTCCTGCAGTGTATTGCAGCTTCATTATAGAAAATGCAGACGGACAGATGATCCCCGTACCTGTTCGGTATTGCAGCCTCTTTGCTCGGTCTTGGCAGTGTCAGATCGCTGACATTTGCTAAATCGATCATGTCAACTGCTGGCTTGTTATCAGCAAGCACGAGAGCTGGGTCGTCGACCTCCCGTCCTTTATTCTACACTCGGATCAACAACACACTTATTTCTACAGGCAAGGAGGAAAACAAAATTCCCTGATATCGTGTTGTATTTTTACAGTGTAGATATCCTCTGTGTTTTATTTTGTCCCCCTACACCAATATAGTGCTCGTTTTTCTTTATATTTCTAGAATATTCAAAAAGATGTGTCATAATTTTAGTTTAAATCAATGTTATTATATTCCAAGATGAGAGGTCAAACCATTTCATGGTCTTGGCACACATGCTCCGCTTTCATCCAGTTAAGGTACGTTCGCCTTTCGTATTATATGATTCAAAAAGGCTTTATTGTATTGTCATTCATGACTTAGTCAGTCCTTGAAGAACCAAGGACTCATTCATCGTCCCCTGCCGCTGCATTCTCCATCTTCTAACACCCAACCGAGGTAGGTCACTCTCCCTACATCTTCTATCAAACAAATCCTAAGTTATTCCTTTCTTTCTTCGGCTTCTAGGGTGGCCATTGACCGTTCGTATTATTTCTGGGTACATACGCCCCACTTGCCTCAGCCATCTCGGCCTAACACGTTTTCACAACAGTGACGCTATCCTTATTCGTCGATAGGATCTTTCTATCTGATGTAAGTTCCTTGTTCTTGGTGAGCATTTATGACTCACGTGTGTAAATGGCTAGTGGACGGATGATAACTCTATAAATTATTGTGTTTGGTCTCCAAGCCGTTATTTTGAAACTCAAAATCTTTTTATCATTTATCTATCCTTTAATTTCCAAGTGTTGGAAGTCATATGATTCATTCCTTTCATTCTCTGGATTTATAGCTGTCTTCATTGTATTTAGTCTAAGTTTCGTAAACGTTTTTATTTGTTATTATCTATCACTATAAAGACGATATGAAAGTTGTCTTAATTAATATCCTTTTGTCAATGCTTTCGAAAATAACGTTCGGACGACTTGCTCAATTGATCCTTTCCTTTTGTAAGGTTACACGAAGAGACTTTCACTAGATAATGCCCCTGGCCAATCTCAATCTCTATCGTCATGATCGCGATAAGATATCTTGAAAGAAAAAAATTAATCTAACGTATTTTCTCGACATGAATAAGGTCTTATATTTATTTTTTTCTGAGTAACATCGCCCGGACAAGCAGCCCTCCCCTCCCCCGCTCAATTCAATAACCTGGAAGTGTTGGGAATATTCGCTGACTTAACAATAGCTTTTGATTCAGTAGCTCTAGACGAGACAAGAGACCTTTTTGATAGCGGCTCTGAGATCCCTTCAGATCTGTTCGGTTTCAAAAGATAGAATTAGATTAGTTTCACTATCTGTCTTGTGTGAGATAGACTTTTAATGAAAATATAATTCTTGTGCTAAGCTGGTCCTATTCAAAGATGATAAGTTCAGAGCAGTTTGTTATTTTTTTTTACCTCCCCATTATATTCGTAGTTTAGGCTGAAGAGAAGAGACGTCAAATTTTATATAGCCATTTTTATTGATGGTGCCAAAAGGGGTACTTTTACTCCGGTAAGGTAAGATTTCTCAGCGGTTTAATACGTTTGAGGCAAGTGTTCACGTTTTTTTTTAAATCTATAATTTAGCTATTTAATGTTTGTTTTTTTAAAGGAAGTTTTAGTTTAATGGTTTAATGAGTAAAATGAAGTATTTTGGGCCAAAGATATCAAGTATTTTTTTTTAGTTTAGTCGGTAAAGATATATTTATGTCGGAGAGAAACTTGCGAACCTGTCATTATTCTCTATTGTTGTCTTGTTAGGTATACAATTACAACTCTCGTTGCCCTGATAATAGCTATAAAACATCTGTTGAGAATAGGCAATTATAATTACAAAAAAAATATTACACTGTGAAATAAGCCATGATTATTTGACCTACATTCATAACATTTTTCGTGGATGTTACACATGATACCTTAAAGTCATTAAAAGAAACTTCGTGATTGTCAAGAGCCGTTTAATGTTCGTATAATACGATTTATTTATTTAGTGTATCATTGAAATATGATATATAAAGTAAAGCAACTAAATATATTCATTTATTTTTTATGACGCCGATAAATGGCTAATGGCTAAGGAAACTGACAACTACTTGTGATGAGTCGGGCTCCATTCCCGGCTCTCCTAAATTATTTTCCTGGAAGGAGATCTCTACGGGTGGGATTCACTCTGCCTAGTCTGGGAATCCAGCAGCTTCATCATCATATTCCACGTGCAGTGTGAGGAGGTTGTCTCTAAACCCTGCGCCTTAAGCTTCTGTCCCATATAAACTCCTTTCCCGGGCCTATCTTCTGGAATGCTCCCTGTACTCCTTCTTTTTGCGTCTTCCTCGTGTTTTCTGGCAATCCTCTCCTGGCCCTTTTGGATTAGGTAGATTGTGTTATACTCCAAGAAGCTCTCCACTGGTGTTATACTTTGAGGCCAAACCTGGCAATAGTTTTTCCTTTATGTCTCTTCTTGTTTTCCCCTCCACTTTTCACTAACGCGTGAATCATGTAATACACTCACCCCACTGCACCTATATTTCCATATGCCTTCAGTAATAGTCGTAGCGTTTTTATATTTAATAAATCTACTCATTCCATTGATATTTATTAACTAGACAATTTTTGAACGTAGTACAGCTATTAGAAATCGTGCACTAAACGTAGGATGGATTATTTCTTGTCATAAAGTAAATCACTCAGGATATTGTGCATGATAAAGAATTGTATTTTTTTTGCTAATGACCATAGTTTATAACATATTTTTCTTTGACTAATTCATTTTAATTATTGCAGGTATGAAGTCATTCAAAACAGAAAGTTTTTACGGAGTAATAT
This sequence comes from Acanthosoma haemorrhoidale, assembly GCA_930367205.1. Lineage (NCBI taxonomy): Eukaryota > Metazoa > Arthropoda > Insecta > Hemiptera > Acanthosomatidae > Acanthosoma > Acanthosoma haemorrhoidale. The sequence goes on from OV884015.1 coordinate 29,096,184, forward strand.
CTCAAATAAGGTAATAATTAGTTATAAAATCAAACTTAAATTTAACTCAAAGTACTTTGTATAGACTTTCAAACATAAGAGGGTAGATAGAACTATTTTAAACTAGGTGTAAGAAAGTTACTATATTTTGGGTACGGTCACGGATATAGAATAATTGTCAAGAATCCCAAAATCTTACAATACAGAATTATTAGCTGATGTTTTCCTGTCAGAAGTTATGAAATCGACTCCTCTCCGAGGCGAATCATCATTTGTGGACATATTAATGCTGATTTAAACAAAACATTTATTTTTACAGAGTCTAAAAACTGAGTTTTTATGGTCACATGGCCTGACTTCGTGACTTGATCTGTTTGAATTATGAACACGACCTATATTTGACCACTTGCCAAAATTCGAAAAATTTCTGTTCTTGAGTTTGAAGGGACGTATGTAAATATATCAATAATTTTTTTTTTTAACATTTACCAATGTTTATGTAATGAGAGTATAGAGATGCCGAACGCACTTGTGATTTTAATAAAATACTGTGGTGAGACAAAAAAAAAAAGTATATAATTACTCAAAAATCCATAACCAGAAACCATTGGTTCTTATTAAAACATAAATTTAGCTATGTTCGATTTCCTAGCTGGTGATGGTCATTAACGAAACTACCCCTATCGGATCGTTAAACTTGCTTCGGTGAAAGTCCCTACAATACATGATTGTCCTTGACCGGTTATAAAATGATGGTAAATAAGTATCATTATCTAAACCACAATCAACATGATCCTTAGTTATATTCTGATTTGGTGATTGGTGATGATAGTATGGTGATTATAAATCACCTTAGAGTTCTTGGTGACTCATTTACCGCATATCTCTTGTAAAAAGCAATGTTTCTTGATATATTTATAATAATTTAATGAATGCGTAATAGATTGTTCATACAGTATCATTGTCAATAAATTTAAACTGTTAAGGTTCGATCCAATAGGGTATACTTAAATAAGAGCGTGATCCATCAACAAATAAAAATTATAATGTAAAAGTGTATTGTATTGTTAATTAATCTTTATGATACGTAATCCAACTGTTGAATATTATATAACTGTATTTATTTTCTAAGTGAGTTTCGTCGATTCTCTGAAAACAGTGGTTTTTTTTCAAGTGTGACCACCAAGTAGTCTTTTTTTGAATTATGTAACATGTTTTGCTTTCAACGGTATTATAAACATGAAATATTTATCAGATATTGGAAATGTACTAGTTGTTGTATCTAATCCCAACGGGTTTTATTTGAAAAAAGTGGTTTGTTTTTTGTTTACTATTGACTGAAACATAAAATCCAAGCAAGAATCAAAAATGCATCACGTAAGCTAAAAAGAAACTTTTATGACATTCATTATCTCCCCCTTTATTAATAGCCAAAAATATTTTTGGTCTTCACTGTGACAAGGACGGATCTGTTTATTCCGTTGCTACAAGATTTTTTTATAAATTACATTATATGTGGTGTATTTATATTACATTAAAAATGATATTGACCCCGTATCTGGTACTCTTACTGTATTTATTCTTGCTTCAGAAATTGCTAAATTTTCTTATTTTTCGTTACGATATCGCTCTTTGCATTTATTATGTTAATTTTAATACTTGGAAATCGTACTCAGTTTCAATGCTAAAATCGCTTTGTTTGCAGCGCAACCACCTGCAAACAGTTTTGCAGATTAGAAAAGTTTTGGTGAAATTTCTTTAACTTATAAAGGATGACATCAAGGGCTTAAGGGATATTAAGATCGTTATGAAGGGATCTGTTGCTCACGTAATTATGGGGTCACCTATTGTCCTCGGAACAATTCTTTTAATGAAAGAATTGGATGTACTTCATGTTTGACCGTGGAATAAGGTTTTTAAGTCGAACCTGAAGCTTCAACTGTTTTTCAAAGGGTTTTGTCAAAGTCTTTTTTTTTTTTAAGCTTATAATCTAGAGTTACTCGACATAAGTCGACATCATTGACTTAAGAACTGGACAAATAATATTAGCGAATTTGAACGAAAACAATGAAGCTACCTTAAATATTCTTCCTCATCCAACTGACTTTTACTTGACATAAATTACAACAAAAGAGACTTGTAAGTGTGGTCCACTGATTTTCAGATAACTCGAGCTATCGACTTTTTCATAACCGCCACAGATATTTTTCGCTCTCTAAAAAGTTGATTTTCTTAATAATTATTAGCAAAATAAAGCCAATATATTCTTTTAGGGTAGTGAATCGATCCTGGGATCTTCTCAGTACCCACTCCGGGACCAACGGGCCAACTAACCTGCATGAGGGATTGAATTTATTTGCCTAATAATATTAAATTCCATAACATTGACTGTTTATTTTTATTACTGTATGTACTTAATTACTTCCTGTTGCACTGTTGTCTCATTTGCATCCTCCCCTTCTTCGCAGTTGCCCCCAGGACTGGCCGGCAGGACGCTGACCCTAGGGCGGAAGGCGGCGGGCGGTACTGTTACCTCACGGCCTTGGTCAGGACGCTCCCAAGCAGCCCCTTCCCACCTTATGTAAAAGGTTGTAACTTTTACATTCTCAAACCGTTGCTTTATTTAGAAACTGGATCTTGGGCTGTTTGTCGCCCAGTTTTAAAATGTAAATCTACCTTCTTCTTTTTATTTTAAGCCAAGATGGAATCTCACTTCCCTCTACTTTTTACACAGGTTTTGATCTGAATTCGCTCATCGCTGGGAGATCCAGTACTTTTCTTTCTACTCAAAAGTACTAGCAAAAGTCAAAAAAAAAATCCAATGAACTCATCATGAAGGCATTAATTTCAAATTGGTAGGTGCTGCTATCGTTTATCCTCCGACTGATATACTTGTTACGTGCATTCGACTCTTGTTGGTAGAACTGAGTGCCTGCTGTGAGGTGAAGCTGCGGTCTAGACGTTTCTCTTCTTTTTCCATACGGATGAGTCAAGATGCGTCATCGTCGTCTTACTTCATTCATAGTAAATTCTAACGTGAGTTCAATACTGTCAGTATCTATTAGACGTGAAGACAAACTCTTCACCATACATGAGGAATGGCGATAGCTTAGGTGAATGAAAAAAATTTAGGTATCTTAGATTTTCATGAAATTTCTTAATGGACAACAATTCGATACACTGCGGATGTCATCATCAGGCCCTAGTGTGAGGTGGGACTGTTGAAAATGTCTCAAAAAAATTTCCCAACAAACTTTTCTACTCGTCCTGTTTATAAATTCTGTACTTTGTAGTCAATGTTACGTCAGTTGTATTAAGTCCTTTCAAGCATCTTTAGAATATAAAGTTACTTTATCTTAACCCTTCCGATTATAATAAACGACTCCTTAATCTGAAAGAGGTAATTACTTCGTACTATTGCAAGTAGAATTTTTGTAACGGGGATCAGTCTAAAGAATTTTTTTTTCTATTAGATCGATAGCATAGGTTATAAAAATTAATTCAAAACTTTATTTACAATAGAGATAACTACCATCATTTAAATAATAGTAATACAGCTTTATTATGTTAAAATTACAATCTACCTCATTGGGCAATAAGTCATGGTGATAAATGATCTCATTCCTACCATATTTACAATTTCATTCACTCGCTCATTCATACAGTATTTACAAACAGCCCAGAGGCCTCCCGAGTTCACATGGTTGTCACCTCCCTCGCGCGCGAAGGAGGAAGTGGAGTCCTGGGAAGTCCCCCACGCTCCTCCGTCAGCCGCGTCACCGGATACAAGCCAGTGGAGGCTGACCAAGAGCGCGAGAGCCACATACGCTCAGGACATGATTGGAGAAACTGTCCATTGCCAGGACTCCCACTGTGACGTATTTATAGCAGGTCACGCGGCCACTGCCGTTTTAGTCTCCGACGAGGATTATAGGGATGAGTGGTGCAGTATTTTATTACACGGCGACATAAAAAATATTTTCCTTAAAACACATGAGTTACTAATTAATTGATTATTTGATATTAAAAATAAAAATTTCTGTCATATGGGTAGGGTAGAAAATTAAAGGTTTTAAGATCTTGATTTCAAGTAATATTCTATAATCCCCTGGTGTAATATTCTAAAATCCCCTGGCTGCGACGATTAAGCTGCCTCATGCCCGATATTCTCCAGTTGTGACCTGTCTTTAAAACCTTACCTTTCGCTATGCGGTTGCCCATACGTGCAATATCTCTCGGATGCAGGCGAAATCTGCTGGGAAATTGCTTTTGGCTAATTGCTCTATCCTTAATTTCCACATGCACCGGCTGCTCTTCGGCCAATCCCGTAGTGCAGCTAAGACAGAACCCGTTCTGACCAGTTGCCTCTGGATGAACTTATTACCCTTTATTATTCCTTCCGTTCCTCCGACGTGGGCAGTGGCAGGCCAGGAGCTGTGTTGCTTGATTGTCTCACACAGTGAGTGCCTTACACTCGCAAGCAAGGCTTATATCTCTGCTTGTTATTCTCTAGTCTCGGCCCGGTAAGTTTCTTTTTTCTTTTTGATATCAACTGCAAATTTTAATTCCAATTCGGCAATGAAAGCTGTCAACGACAACAAGCTAGTTTGATGATAAAATGCCTGGAGTTGTTAGCCGTAAGTGTTTTACAAATGGAAGAACGTCAGCTTTGGTTTATCAGGTCATAAGTCCATTTCCAACCATCTCACATTCTGCCCTGTTCCTACTAAAAATCCATCCGTGTACACAATATTCAAATACCGCTCGTCGCAGTATCTCAAGAACAACTAGGTATACATTTTTGTCATTCTTCTATTTTTAAAAAATTGTGTCTAGACTGACCTGCCTAAACCCATTTATCAGTTTTTGTTTTGTGGCCACCAGACATGACATGAGCACTGAAATTTTGTATGGCGACTCTCCAGACAGCCCGTGATTCTAAAGGGTGTCCCAGAATTAACGCAAGATTTGATTTAAATAGAAAACACAGTTTTTAGTATTTTTTTATTGAATTATAAAGTAAATAGGATAGGGTTATTTATGGAATAACACATCGGGAAAATGGCCTCCGCGACTTTGCTGGCACATACGCACTCTTTTGTCGAAATTTTCCATGACCATTTGGCATAAATGTGGTTGAATTTCGTTGATGCAGCGTTGAATTTCCTCTTTTAATGTACGGGTGGATGTGGGCTTGTTGACTTACACCTTTGACTTCAAATAACCCCATAAAAAGAAATCTAAAGGTGTTAAATCACACCATTCTGATCACCAAAACGAGAGAGTACACGACCAGGAAATGCCTCATGCACTATTTGAATGATTTCATGGACTGTATGGCATGTGGTACCATCTTGTTGAAACCACATATTGGTCACATCAATATCATCCAATTTCGGCACAAAGAACGTGTTTACGACGCCGTATTGATGTTCCTGGATTTTCAACAACACTCTCACGCTTCGAAATTGACATTTGAACGGCTTGTTTATAGACGACCAGTGTGTTTAGTGTCTCCAACTGATCCAGTCTCCCTAAATTTTTCAATTAATCTCTTCACAGTCGATGAAGTCAAAACACTATCCCGACCATATTTTGTATGAAATTTTCGAACTGCGGCCGCCGCCAACCTTTCATTATTTTTGAGATAATGATAATAACATTAAAGAGACGTTGTTCTATCGTGTAACGCTCCATTTTTACTAACCCTAAATTGTCAGCTATCAAATTGTTTTTTTTTTTAGAGTTGCCAGCACTTTACTGCACAAATAAATTTGAATAAATCTTGCGTTAATTCTAAGACACCCTATATAAGTGTTCATTGCAGGTAAGGCCGTTCTTCAAAAGTTTGAAAGGTAACACGTCACGCTCATAGCTGCTGTCTACCCGCAAATCCTGTTATTTTACGCACATGCGCGCCTACAAGGATGGAGTTGAAAGCTCAGCTGTAATTCCATACTGGAAGACTTGAGTTTCATCTAGGGTCGGTATAAAACAATAATCACGGCACTTTGCAGTTGATCTATATTCAGGCATCGATTTCTCTGAGGATTATTTTACTAATGGTATAGCGTTCGTTATCGGTGACATAGATTGTCACCAGTATACTGGCAATGAAGAAAATACTAGAACTAGGTTGGAACCTGTTAAATGCGCGATTTATATCGTTGGCTTTAAAAACAATTTTTTTTTATAATATTATTAAACTTTCTATAATTTCTTTAATGTGTTCTTAGCCGAAAGGAAGAAATCAATTCTTTAAATATTTACAAGCTTCTGAGAAATCCTGAATTTTATTTTTTCCCTCCGTTATTGTATTTTGATTGTATCGTTTTACAGACAGGCTGTCGATTTCCCGATTAATAGGTCATTGTTTTTTGGTCTAATGCAAGCGAAAAGAAGTTAATGTATAGTGGATAACAGCTGAATAATACCACATTTGAATCTGAAGAAAATTATTTTGGTCAGTTGAAAAATCCTGTTGCAGCTTTTTGGGAGCAAACTTTTATAATAAATGTATTTTTTATATTCTAATGAAGATATCACGTTTTCGAACCCCCTCAAAATTAAAACTGGGCATGATAGCCCGGGCTTTCACGTTATTAATCACCTTTGATAAAAAAATTGTAATAATCTCTTCTGTTTTAATTAATATTATAACTTCAAACACACTGGCTATAAATACACAGGTGGTCTGAAAAGTTTCCGACCTCAACATGAAGATGATAATAAAATAAATAAAAGCTAAAATAAAAGCTTTGTTAGGTCGGAAACTTTTCAGACCGCCCTCAAAGGAGGGAAATGTGAAAAATAAAATTCATCTGGCTACGATTCCTTTCTGTATGCATCAGCGATCTTGTTTCTGCGACCCCCCCCCTTTTCTCCCTCCCAGTTAGCCCGTAGTACTGTTTTGTTTACAAGTCTGTTGCCCTCTCTTATCTCCAGCTGTGAGTCTTATTTATTTTACCATATTTATTTTTAACATTTTTGATCGCTTCGTTACTAGAGTTTTATCTCTCTCAGTCCTCGTCGATAAATCTGGTTTATTTGCTCTTATTATAAACATAAATCTTATAAAAATATAACTCTCCTGTCCTGTTACGACTATGTTGGCCACTTGTATTTCTAGGCGCTGTTTGAAATTAAAATGGAGCGAATATAGTCAAAATTATCTGACAAATGGATTTTTAAATGATGCAAGAGACTGGTAACCTTTTGTAAAGTGCCTTAGGGGGTTCAGTCTAGGCCGCAGACTTACCTTTACAACGCATATAAAACCGTAAATATATGGAAAACCAGCTAAATCTGCTCTTGTCTCATTTGTCAATAGAAATTCTATTCTTAACACCCAGTCTAAATTAGTCCTTTAATATTTTTTAGTAGAGTCCATATTGGATTACGCAGCACCTAGTTATAGCTGCCATATCAGCAAACGTCGAATATTCAAAAAACAGCTTTATGAATAATATTTGTCAAGCCTCTCGTACAGCGGTCAACTGGCACGAAGTATCTAAATCCGGTAATATTTTATAACCACTAACTACAAGGCTCGATTAACCTAAATATTATATATTTTTCCCTCATCCTGAATTTCTAACTAGAAAGCTTAGGGGAAAAAAATAAAAAATAACCACTATATTTATAGATAAATGTAAACGAGAACCCATATCTTCAAAATATTGCTTACGTAGATAAATTACTCCAAAAACCATAAGGGCTTAGGTCATGATATATTATGAAGAAATGATTAGCTTCTAGTTTTTTTTTTGTTTTTCTTTTCCTGAATTGATATATTGTAACATTCATGATATTTGAGAATATCATGACCAGCCACCCTCCCACTTTGTCCAGCATCTGCCCTTATGCTCTTAGGAGTGGGGATGGGATGAAGGGCCAGCCTTAGTCAGTCTTAGCCAAGAGCCTGAGAGCAAAGCAGAGCAAGCTCCCGTTCCGTTGACGGTCATCAACACAAGCAGAGGAGAAGAAGAAGAAGAAAAGGAAGAAGAAGAAGAAGAAGGTTACACGGATATCATCGATTGGGTGATATAGATATTTTTTTTTATTATGGATCCATTAAAAAGAGATTGAGCTCAATTTTTCATTTTTTTATATAACTAATTAATAGTAACTATCCTTGTTCAAAAGGAATTGAATATTTTTTTATATAATTAATGTCAGTACTATTTATAATTATAATTATTTGTTATAACCATTTTACTTGTATATATTTCACAATTCCCAGTTTCTCAATTTATTAATAACTATAACATTAGCCTTGAGATCGGGCGATTCAATCGGGATAATTTCCTATGTCGAAGACATAAAAACAAGTTGAATTAAAGATCTCATGACGGACCTACCAAATTAGTTAAGGTCAATTGATCTAATAAATTAGAAAATAAAATGGTAGAAAATGAAGTAGGTTTTAATGGGGGCCGCTCCGGGATTAACTTCAAAAATTCTAAAGAAACCAAAGGAATTGTGAGGTATTGCATGTTAGAATAATAACTAGAACTATTTACTAACATATTATATCTTTCTTCTAAGTTAACATTTGTTACACAAACACGAACACAAACATGTCTGGGTCCGATTCAGGTAAAACGACCCCAGTAGAAAAAGGGAGTACAAAGGAACTAAAATATACGCTTAGGCCGGAACAGGGCAATAAAAATCGGCCCCTCAAGCCGCCCGAGGGTGCCGAAACAAACCAAACAAATATTAACGACACCCTTACGGCAGCGAAGGGTACGCCGCCCACGGTTGGGGCCCCGGTTGGGGCTGTACCCACTATAAATCCCACTGTCGACGTTACAACACAGATGTTACAACAGATCCTTGCCCAATTAAACAGTCAATCAAACGCGCTTAAAGAAAATAATAAAGAACAAAAAGAGTTGAGCGGGAAGTTTGACCAATTAAGGGAAGAACTAAAATCGGAGATATCGGCTAAATTCGAACAATGTTACACGGATGTAAACGAGAAATTAGATAGACAGTTACAAATTTGTGAGGAGAGAATACTCCAAGGAAATGATAATTTAAATTCAAAATTAAATGAAGAAATCAATAAAAGGGACCAGGAAATTCTTGAAGTTCAAACATCAAATTCGAACCTCAACGATAAATTAGACCGAGAAGTCGAGAGGATCAATAGCCAATATAATTATTTTCGTACCGATTTCGATAGAAAAATAATGTCAATGCAACAGGAAATTTCATTGATTCCCAGGAAAATCGAAGATGGCATAAAAACAGTTGGGAAGCAAATTCAACCGAGAGGACCGGATAAGCATGCCCCACCCCGTTTCGAGGGAACTCAGCAAAGACATCCGCCCATGTCGGAATACGTGGAACCCTCTCAAGATCAGTCAGTTACCCAAGATATAAAAAGGGACTTTGATGACAAATTTTATTTCGAAAATTTTAATAACGACTTACCACAAAGTTTTATAAAAAATTTAACTCAAGCGTATTATCTATACGGCAAATACCGAGATCTTCATACTTTTATCTCGCAACACTTGAAAGGTTTTGCCCTCGATTGGTTCATTACACAAAAACCTTGTATAGATAATTTTCAGAATTTTATAGAAACATTTAATAAACAATTCCACGGCAACAGCTATGACACCCTCGTAGCTAGGGAGTTAGACTCGAAAAGATACGCGGATTTTCAACACATGAATTCAACTACGTATTTTGCAAAACTAGTCGCTCGTGCCCAAGAATGCATCCGACCTTACGATGAAAGTTATTTATGCGACCGCCTCTGTTATCACTTTGGGCCAACGGTCGAACTAAGCGTCAAAATTCAAGGAATCGCCACGATTTCATCATTTTTATCACTATTAATGAATTTAGGAGAGGACTTCATTCGATCCGAGATTAGGCGAGAGAGTAACAAGAATAAAAATTTCAATTCGTATAGACCAGAAAATAAACGAATGCCTCCAAAATACCAACTAGAAATCGAAAACGATCTTTCTTTTTTCTACAAAAACTATCCCATCCCCTTCCATGGGACAAAGGCAGTAGAAGAAGAGATCAAACGATTGATCGAAGGGAATATAATTGAACCAACCAGGAGTCAATATATTTCACCTCTAGTTTGCGTTTATAAAAAAGACGGTTCCTTAAGATTATGTACAGACGAACAGATCTTAGACGAATTCCGACCTTACGTACAAATATATGTGGACGACATTATTGTAATGACAAAGGACGTTTTTTCTGCTATACAATATGACTTCAAAAAAAGAAAGAAAATTATAGTTTTCTTTTATTATTTTCATTATTAAATGAAAATAATACTGATCGGATGACACATAAACTTTAGAAAGTTTATACAAACAAAAACAGAATTATTATTAGAAGTATTGACCCTAGTAAAGTCTATGGAATTATCAGCAAGTGAAGCTTTTGCTTTCATTATCACTTAATCTATAAAACAGATCATAAATATTCGTGAATGCTTAAGTCCATTATAATTAAATTTATAGCAAGGAAATAAAATGAGCTCATACAATTTTATACACGACAACGACCTCCCTATCTTTTCGTAACATTTATAATTTTTTTATAAACACTATCTTTTCACTCAGGTAAAATATTCAAATCACACACACACACTCAACAATTTTTCTCTATTGTTACTAATTACCAGTAGAATTGTCTAGTATTTTAATTAAAAACCAATATGTATTACTAATCACACTCAACCGTCTTTTCAACAAATGTTTTCCAAATCGCGTTATGATCCATAAAACAATGTTCGAACTAATCCATACTAATTAGCATAATAATTTAGTTAAGTAAAAAATTAAAACAACTTGTACGCTTTTCAAGCAATTTAAAACCTTGCAAAATTTGAACTATTATTACTATAAACTTTGTAAAATTTCAACACCCGTTATAAACAACCAATTCAACAAACCGAACACAGCAACATAATATTGTGGATCCACTTAAAAAAAAAAAAAAAAATTTCATAAATTTTTTTTTTATTTATAAGGGGAAGCAATTGTAACATTCATGATATTTGAGAATATCATGACCAGCCACCCTCCCACTTTGTCCAGCATCTGCCCTTATGCTCTTAGGAGTGGGGATGGGATGAAGGGCCAGCCTTAGTCAGTCTTAGCCAAGAGCCTGAGAGCAAAGCAGAGCAAGCTCCCGTTCCGTTGACGGTCATCAACACAAGCAGAGGAGAAGAAGAAGAAAAGGAAGAAGAAGAAAAGGAAGAAGAAGAAGAAGAAGGTTACACGGATATCATCGATTGGGTGATATAGATATTTTTTTTTATTATGGATCCATTAAAAAGAGATTGAGCTCAATTTTTCATTTTTTTATATAACTAATTAATAGTAACTATCCTTGTTCAAAAGGAATTGAATATTTTTTTATATAATTAATGTCAGTACTATTTATAATTATAATTATTTGTTATAACCATTTTACTTGTATATATTTCACAATTCCCAGTTTCTCAATTTATTAATAACTATAACATTAGCCTTGAGATCGGGCGATTCAATCGGGATAATTTCCTATGTCGAAGACATAAAAACAAGTTGAATTAAAGATCTCATGACGGACCTACCAAATTAGTTAAGGTCAATTGATCTAATAAATTAGAAAATAAAATGGTAGAAAATGAAGTAGGTTTTAATATATATATATATATTGAAACCTACCTCATTTTTTACCATTTCTCTTTTTACTTTATTTGATCAATTTAACTTGACTAATTTGGCAGGTCCATCATGAGATCTTTAATTCAAATTGTTTTATGTCTTTGAAATAGGAATTTAACCCGATTGAATCGCCCGATCTCAAGGCTAATGTTGTGGTTATTAATAAATTGAGAAACTAGGAATTGTGAAATATATTCAAATAGAATGGTTATAACAAATAACTATAATTAACATAGAGTACTGACAAAAAGTATAAAAAAATATTCAATTCCTTTTTAAATTAGGATAGTTACTGCTAATTACAAAACATGAATTTGAGCTCAATTTCTTTTAATGGATCCATAATAAGAAACAATATAAATATCACCCATGATATTAATGTCCATCCTGTAATCCAATCAACGTTACTTTCTGCTGTTGGTTCTCCTCTTCTCTTCCTGTATGGTAACCGCCAATTCGGGAGCTTGCTAACTGCGTTCTTCTCGACGGTGTACTTCAATGAATACTACATTAGATAAGAGCAACTATGTTAGTTGGGTCTAGTCTAGATATTTTGCATTTTATCACCAAATTATTTAATTATTGCAAATAAACTTCTTCTTGAGCTATTACAAATTATAACCGTGAACCGTGCTGTCATGACACCTTGAAATTTCACTTTTTTTCCCTAATAAGTTGGAATAAATGTTATATTTTAATAATAATAGCCTACTATTTACTTCGAGTACTAAAGTATAGTAATGATTCGTGTAAGAGACGCTAGCTGTCGCAAAGATGGGATTGCTATTCCCTAGCTAACTCATCGTGCAGCCTTGAAAGTTGATTTGTTGGCATCTCTGCCAATAATCTGCGTGAGCAGCGGACTCATTCATCCGTTGCTGTCAAATCAACGCTGGGCAATCGCCTCCAGCTGTCGAACAAGCTCTCGAATCTCGCTATTTCGGCTCCGCTATGATTAGGATAATGAGATTATGAGTGCAAATTCTCCATTTTATATTGAGTCCAGTATGTATTGGAGGTAAATGAAGTATGTAGTGGGAGACCGATTAGGACCTCAGAAACTACATAGTTATTAATATGCTATTTGGTCTGGGATGACTCAGAGGGATGAAAGAAGATGAAATTTCCATAAATATTATGACAGTAAGGGGAAGAGTTTTACGATCTACCCTACGTTCAGCCAGCAGCAATTCGTAGGTCTTTTCCTCACCTGATATCCTCCTCACCGTTGGATCTCCTGCACTTTTGAGTCATTCCTAGTACAAGGAGATTGTGTTCTTTTAGACTATATACATAAATAAAGGTACATTTTGATCCTATAATTAACAACTAACTTATTTTTTGAATTCCTACTGGACTTCTTCTATTTGATTCCGAATAGTGAATTTTTTTTTTTTTTTTCCTTCTTAGCTCTCAATATTATAAAAATAGGATGTGGGAAAAATAAAGGAAAATTATTTTGGGCTAATGAGTGCCTTTCACCAAGGGGAGTCCCCCATTTGAAGGATGTATGAGAAGGATATAAAGTGTGGAATGCCTTAAGGAGTCGGGTGGAATCGGGAAGGTAGTGAGAGTCTACCGAGGGTGGAGCCTAGGGGTACCTAGGCAATGGTTTGTAGTCGGCCAGGTCAAGCCTGACCAGCCCCGGCAGGGGCCTGAAATAAGTCGGCCTCTCGGCCGGAAGGTCGACCCTGCCTTTTACTAAAGAATAGTGAATAGCACCCACTTATTATAGTACCACAATTGGTTCTAACAATATAGACGAGATTATGGTAAACCACAAGAAATTTTTCATTTGAATATTATTATTACTCATAGGGGACTTATACCCGGAATCAAAAATAAATTTGTCTACTACATTGAAGAAATTTGATATTTACCCACAATCATTCAATATCGATTAGTCACAATTTAAGTGGTTATATACTGAAATAATATAAATTAATCGATCTAATCATATTAACAACGTAATTTAGGAAATACCCTACATTCTCGAACTTATCCCTTCCAAATTCATATGGTATGAATGAAAACATTTATCACAATTACTTATTGCCTAATGAGGCAGATTGTAATTTTTTCATAATAAAGTTGTTTTTGTTTTTTTTTAATTTAGGAAATTGGGTGATATATATGGGGGGGGGGGGTATAGTGCTCGAGGACAGCCGAAAAAATAACATTTATTAGTACTTATCTACATTTACACAGCTTTATCTTCTGGCTTCTCTTGACAATATGTTTCCCTCATGAGGAATCATCTTTAGTCCCCTAACATGTTAGTGTCTGTCCCGCCTCCCCTAATGTCACCATTCTTTGGTCAGTATTTACGAAATTCCTATTCTACTTCATCACCAACTCTTCATCTCTTTTGCTGCTTTTGTGGGTGAAATCAGTAACGAGATCAGTAACTACCCCTCCCGCATCAATGGCAACAGACTGTCGGGGAAAAATTAGTGTGTAAGTTAGTTTTTAGTTTGATCAAAAAGCTGAGCCGCATCACATTTATTAGTCAGTTCAGTCCAATAATGTGTATCATTATACTTGTTTATTCCATTGTATAATTTTTATAAAATAACAAAACCTGTATATAATGTAGCGATGCTACAGGAAATACAAAAATAATTTTTAAATAGATTCGCCTGAGGATCTATTATTGTAAATTTAAAGGGGCTATGAAGAAAAAAAAATGCAATTTATTGTACGCCTATACGTAATAAAATAAAATAGGGTTTCAAACCTGAATTTAGCGTAAAAAACACTATAGTCACACTCGTGACATATTGCCCATTTATTATATGTTAAAATCCTTATAACTTTTTTTATACGACTAAATGTGTGGAAACAAAACGAGTTTCAGATTGGAGGTCAGCGTGAAAAATTCTGTGAGGCCCGCACTTAAGAGTTGCCGTTGCAAAACTCTTGTTGTCTACTGATAATTGTGAGATTTTATCAGTCAGTACTTTCCTTGAACAGTCAGTAAGTCTGAGAATTATTATTAATCAGCAGTGGTGTGTTAAGGTATTTGCATCAGGCGGGTACTTGTTTTGTAAAAATGTATATACGTCAATCTCACTTGAATGGATGGCTATTTTGCGTATGGCTTATGCGCGAAAATTGTCAGAAGTCTCTATCGTGATATACGTGATGGTGCACTTTTAAATTGGGTTCAATCGACACATCACATCGAATAGCCAAATATATTGATTATTAGTAGATGTTGTACGTATCTCTTTTGAATACTACGAATTTCAATAATTATTAGTTCACAAAATATTATGAGTGACATGGCCGGGATTTGAACCTTAGATCTGATTACTCTTCAGATCTCGCTATCTAATTGCTTCTCATATCTTGTTGTTCTCTCAAAAAATGTGTTAATCATTAACTGGTATTTAAAAAAAAAAATTTTCTCACTTAGCTATAGCAATTAATCAAAATATCTAACTCATTATTTGTCAGTTGATATTATGTACATAAACTGAATTTTCGTGGCGCAAAACGTATAAAGTTTTAGTATCTCCTGAACCGACGAACAAATATACAACAAAATGTAAATCTGTAACGATGCCTATTAAAACGTTAACATAACGATATTTCCATACAATATTGGCATCAACTCCCACACACAAATCGTGAAAATAGCCGAAAACGAGCAGAAGTGGGCTCAAGAAGGCCAAGAAAAAAAATCGCCCACTCCCAATTCGCCTGTTCGAAGTAATACTTGAACTTTGTTGTTCGATCGTGTTCAAAATATTTTTTTTTAAAACAGCAAACATTTAAAATATTCCTGCATTAATCATTTAATCTGCTCAGTTCGTAATGATCCTCATAAAATTCATTGACACTGTCTTAGAGGTACATAAATCCCAACCCAACTTCAACGGTACAGTTTTAGCAACATTTTTCTCCTTAGTTCCCAGAAATACCTTTTAATAAGATTAATCTTACAAGATTATTACTCCCTCTTTGAAGTTGTATAACCATATTTATAGCTGTGTTGTTACATTATGTAATGCCATCTGAGCTTGTCAGAGAAAATTCTAGCTATCGCTTTACGAGGAAAATCCTATGATGTATTTACTGTCGCCGATCCAAGAATCATCTGTCATAATTTTTCCCTTTTTTTGGAGCATCTAAAATTTTTTACATTAATTATAAAACAATATTGTACTTTTGGAAATATTTTTAAACAAAATTAAATGTGAGAGATTTTATTAAAAAAAATTAATTTGGGATTTGAGATTTTTAGATATTTAAATTCAGCGAAATCGGACTGTGTTTTTTTTATATTTTCTTCCCAATACTTCTCTTATCATCATATCTCCAAATTGTGTTCTACACACACCTGCAGAAGAAGTTGAAAAGAGTACGTATGACTTACTACTATCTCCAGCATCTCATCACTAGTCCGGCTTATCCCTTCGGCTGAAACTGGTAATATATAAGAGCGTCCTGAGGCCAGCTCTACTGTTTGGGACACCACTCTTCCGATTCCTACACACTAGCACAACAAATCGACCCCAGAGCTTCCAGAACAAAATCCTGCGCACGGCACTGTGGGATATATCCCTTTTCGTGATATGAAGGCTCCCGACATCCACGAAAAGTTCGAAGTCCCCACCATCACCGAAACCATCCAAAGAAGACACATCAAGTTCTTTGACTCGATGAAGCATAGCCAAAACCCTCTATTCCGAGACATGACACCCCCACCGCTACCGGCAAGATGGCAACTCTCAAGATCTGGTAAAGCAGACCAAATGGTGGACATCACGGCGCTTGTCCCACCAACAAGCCTCTAACGGGCACCCAACACTGCTATCCGACTAAATAAGACTGCACTACATGCCTAGAGGGACTCTAGGCCCAGCCACCAGTGGACTCTCACCACTGTACCGCAACTATCAACCTACCGAGGGTTCCCACACTCCTTAATTCCCTCACACCACCTTCAAGCAGGTACTCCTAGTACAAGGATCCGCTCAACCCAAATATCCCTTTATTTTTCCCTCATCCTTAATCTTATAAGCTAAGGGGGGGGGGGAATCCAAATTTTGTTTCCTTTATTTTTCCCTTATCCATAATCTTAAAAAATTGAGAGCTAAGGGGGAAAAAAAAATTGTGGAATATTACTTAAAAGTTTATGATGTATTAAATCATTCAATCAGCTAAGATAGTTTTATAACAGTAGTCGCTTCCTTTAGGCTTGTCAATTGAATGAGATAAATGTATCTGTGTCTGTATTAGTGTTACCGTGTTTTCCCGCGGTGTATGAGTACTGTTTATGACATAGGGTATATAGATTATTGATAGGATAGATCATATACATTATAGTTAATATATTAATTTGTCATTTATATATTAGGTTGTCAAACCACTGATACCTTTTATAATTGTCAAAATATTAAAAATGTTAAACGTATATATCTCCTAAATACAAATAAAACATTATGGCAAAAAAAAAAAAAAAACCTCGTGTAATAGAGAGTCAATGTTCTGAATTTCCAAAGATATTGCTATTCTTCTTCTTTGGGAGGAGTGAAAATCCTACAAGTTTCTCGCTTAGGCTTAAATTTTTTATATATGAATTTTATATTTATGCATATATATTTTTGAAATTTTAACTTTGTTACACGGATTGTAACGTGTACGATCTTTCTGATGTTCATATCTATTTTCGTTAATCAAACATATACAATTTAGCCTTTAAAATATTTTCTGTCTCACCCTTGATCTGCCTGCAACTATTTGTACATGAAAGATGGCTTTCTGGACATAGATAGATATCTTGCTTTCAAGACATGCTGTGACGCTTCGCCCCCTTTAGCAGGCCCCAAACCCCCTCCTACGGCTCACCATCTCCAAGTCCTCAGTGTTTTTGACCTGTCCGATATCCCCTCCAGCGATCTTGGGCTCAATAACCCCTTCGTCTATCTGCTCTCCATCTCCAGATGACCGGAAGTGAAATATTACTCCTAGATCCAAGGATCGTTGGCCTCGATTCTGTTTGGCTCCTTGTGATTGTGAACCTCGTAAGTATGAGCTCGTCCAAGAATGTTCTAATAACCGCGCGATAAATAAAATAAATATACCGTCAGATATCCAAAAGAAAGCATCCAACTACATTGAATAATAGCATCGGATTAAAGACTTTGGCGTATTGAATAATGCGTCCAAGGTGAGTTAGGACTTCAGAGGGATATAAATCGTTAAAATTGTGTTTGATGTACAGGCACACTATTTTGCCTATATGTTCTGTTATTTTATTTTTATATCAATTATGAACCAAATTTTATTTTATTGTTATAAATAAAGTAATACACTGTAAACGAATGAAAGGGTGTTGAACGAAGAGAAAATAATATTGTAGTTTTTGAGAATATTAGTAATAATATGGGGTTTTATTAAACTTATTAAATAATTGTATAACAAAATGAAAATTGTAAATAACAAAAAAGAATAATCAGAAATTACTGTATCCTTGTTTTAATCTCTCGGCTAATTTAACTCCAAGAATTTTATTAATTATTGCAGGTAGGCAGTCCTTTTTTTTTTTTTTTTTTAGGGCATGTCAACCACAACGGTTGTTTAGTTGTAGATACAGTTATGACTAAAAAACGTATTTGCATTTCCTTTTTTACTTAATATTTTGAAAAGAAACCAGCGTTTTGAAATGAATTAATCTTGGAGGTTCTGCTTACTTTCCTACTCCATTATTTAGGAAAATTTAAACCAGAGGTATGAGACGTAGTATGGGCGAGTCCCAACTCACCGGCAATTTGTGTTAATTCTAATGACGGGCCCCCTGGGAAATCCCTACTGCTCCTGGATAACTTGGGGAAATTCCTTTAAGGAAATATTTTACTTTTTGATTATTGTCTACTTTTACTTAGTCTACTTGTAAATTTTTAGTCGAATGATATATATTTTTTTTTTTGTCGGTTAAAAGCAGCTAATTTTCTTTTGTCTGCAAAACATTTTTATGGGAACTGAACAACAATGCTTCCTCCACAGGATTACTGGAGTATCTGATGACGTCATTTCCGGGACTGGACTACGTAATTTCGCTGGCTCTTTAGTTCGTCGGATAATTTTTTTTTTTTTCATTTAGCAAGCGTTAGAGAAATATGAGATCGTTGCGATAGTAGGTATATCTCAGCTAGCTCAGCTTCATCCCCATGTCATTACAGATGTAAGAGATAGTACATTGTGTTTGTTACAAGTAAAGGGAATACAATTTTTAAGTGATGTGTTTATTGATATTTTTTTGCCGGAGCAAAAATTGTCGAATATTTCTTTTTTTTAGCTAGCGATAGATAAATATGAGCTCATTGCGATAATAGGTATATCTTAGTTAGCTCATCTTCATGCACTTACATTATCTTCATTATAGAGATAAGAATTTTAAGTTTTTTTTGTTTTTTTTACAATGTTTTTCTTAATAATTCGTTTTAATCAAGAGCTACTCATTTATACTCACGCCGCTGAGTCAACCCATCCCTAGGAGCTAGAGCCAATGGGGACGGTTAAATAATTTATTTTATGCCGACAAAAATTTTCTCACCAATTATAAACTTTTAGATCTGTTTTGGTCTCACTTTTCTACAGGAAAACAACGTGTAGGAAATAAATCGACGCAGTAATTTGAAACCGAGACATTAAATATTCCGTGTTGGTTCGCATTTTTTCAAAACGTTCATTTGTATGCCTTTCATTTATTTTGTTACAGACTTAATGCTTTATTAAACATGTTTAACCCCCATGGGGTCGCTAGGAGTAAAAATATTTTTTTATTTGTAAGCGCTTGAAAGTGAGAGAGTCTATTCCTCAATAAATACATGACCAAACGTCCATTTAATTCGCCAAAACATACAGAGTAAATCGGGGAAATGTTGACTTTAACTTTAAAAGTTCAGTTAGATCATATCGTTTTGAAGTGGTCTTTCTTTGAACTGACAAACAAAAAACAACTTGCCTGTAGCTTGTTTGAAAGTAGAGCCTCTTTTGTGGTCGGCAACAAGATGATAATAATAATGACGAAAGTAACCGTAATTAAACTAGCATTTGATGTAACTATAAACTAGTGTTGTGTCATTTGTATGCTATTCACTTATGGAGTAATTAATTATGTCGGTTATTTAACAGCACTCCACGGAAGTTAGAGACAGATATGACACGCAAACTCTCACCCCGCTATTTAATATCCCATTACAATGCCTTAGTCCATTCTTAATTAGAATTTTAATGATAAAACAGAATTAATCACCTGCTTCAATACACTTGCAGGGAAAATAATGAATACTAGGAAGTAAACTGAATGTATTGACAAAGCTGAATCATATATAATAAATAACGCGTTTTCAAGGTGTTATCCCTCAGAATGAAAAACGTAAAATACGTGTCGAAAGGTGGTGTTTACAAGTCAACAATACTTAGCTTTAACTCAAATTCAAGTTGGACAGCAACTTAGTGTCCTAAGCAGCCACTTCTATTTAAGAGACCCAAGTCTTCGAAATCGTCACTCAATTATGCTAAGTTCTTTAAAATATGAAATCTCTTGGCAAAACTACAAAAAATACTAGCATAAATAAATAAAGTGGAAGCAAAGCTCGAAATTAAGAACTAAACAATTAAGTATGCCATTTTGGAAGGAATCCAATGAAAGCCTTGGCTTACTAGCAAGATGTATTCATAAACATTTCAACATTCAATGAGAAAATAATTCACGCTATTCATATATCATCAGAAAATATATACATAATTAACTTCTTTACAATCTAATAATTATAAAAATAAAATCTATTAAATATATCAAATAGTCTCTGAGAAAAAAATAAATTAACTGAGTGAGTTTTCAAATTTTACACACAAAAAATCTGTAAACCATAACATAAAAAATAAACTTTTTTTCTTGTCTAATGATTAAATCATCAATATAGTTTAAAGTTGTGCCACCTTATTTCCTGAGTATTCAATGTATTTTAGTTTTTATTTAAATTGACATTTTTTTAGTAACCAACTACGTGTAACTCATGAACAAAGTAACTTTTTAATGCTTGTCATGAAGACTTTGACGAAACGCAAATTAATAAATTATTGTGAGGACTTTTTTGGATATTGATCCTGAATGAATAAAATCATATATTACTTGCACTTAATACTTTTTTGAATTCATATCAAGAGGTTGTATTGTTGCATCGATGATTTTTCTGGGCATTTCCTATTCTCAGTCGACGTCAAGTGACTAACCGCTTGAAGTTGTCTTCTAGCGGATATTGATTAAGTTTTTGATGTGAGGGAGAGGCCTAACTATTTTTAGATTAGTTAATTCTTTTTTTCTTTTTTGTTTGGATAGTCATGATAGCGAAGAGAAGGCAGAGGATGGAAGAGAGGAAGAACATGGCCGACATAGAACCGGTCTGGGTGATCAGTTCTATGTTGTGCCTGCCTTCTCAGAGTACGGCTAACTCCAGCAGCAAACCATTGTCAAGTTCATTGTAAGACTAACTACAGTAGACTTGAAACGATTCAAAACTTAGACATGCAAGTCGTATATTACTACCCTCGGTTTACAAAAACAATAACAATACTCGACACTCGACATCATACAGAACAAGAATTTGTCCTTACCCAACTACCTGATGTTAATTTAATAGTTATGTTCTTATTTGGGTACTTTTCTCTTTTTCTTATTCCTAATGATCCAGATTAATGTAATAACATCCGGAGTAATGTAATATGTAATTTTTAGCACATAGGGTATCAATTTCAATTAGTGTATACAAACACCTTAGATCTTTGATGAATATGTTGTTTAATTTGTTTGGCTATTTAGTTTAAGTTTTATTTTGTAATTGATTACATCATTCTTGTACGAAAAGTAATACCTAAATGTGTAGTTGACCGTGAATATGTATTAAGGAAAAGGTAAATCAAGTTTTTATAGCAAGTTCATAAAATGGCTTAACTTAACTTAACTTTAACAGGTTGAATTGATGACTGATGGTTTACATATCTTTGCTACATTTTAACCGACCTGGACTTAAAAGCTTGAACTATGATGAAAAGGCAAACCATTGGAAATCAAGCACATGCAATCCTGCCAATCTAAGGTACTAAGAACAACAGTTAATGTACCTTTGGACGTCACAAATAGAACACTCCATAATGACTTCTTTTTTTTTCATATACCCTTCTTACAAAATTAATATGTTACAAAATATAGATCTCCAAAACTTCTATTTACAATAGCCTCATTATATTTCCTGTAGCTTGGCTACATTTTGTACAAATTCTGTTTTCTACTAATAGATATCCGCATTGAACAAAAGTATAATGATGTACATTATATATTAATGGAATGAACTTATTAAAAGTGATGGGGCTCACCTTATTTATCATAGACTTAAAACTAACTTACATCTAACAATAACAACTGAAACTAAATCTTAACCTAATTTTCCCGGACAGTCTGTTGCCATCGATGTGAGAAGGGTGGCCATAATGACCTTACAGTTTCTAAGATTTTAATTTTCCTCAAATAAGGATCAGATAAAATGAAAGTTCCTGATTGATTTAGTCCCGAAAAATCATTTCAAATCTGTTGCTTATAACTTATTCCCAAGGACAAAGGAAGCTGATTTAACTTCAAACAAGCGTAGTCTGTCTGGTTGTTTATTGACGTGTGGGGGTCCTACAAATTTTGTTTCCATTGATCTTAAATCTCAAAGATTAATTGAACGACAATCTCAAGTTTTAGTTGGATGTAATTACGGGAAATAAAACGAAAAATACTCTTTAAAGTCTTTGTCCCTTATCTCTGACTTGTAAAGTTTATCAAGTCCACAACTCACCAGCTATCTCAGATTTAAGGTTATGATCCCGATGGTTATGAACACATCGAAGTAGACAATACTAAAAGAAATTCTTAGCCATTTCAATAAATGAAGTTTGGAGAGCCAAGTTTAGAAATTAAGTAGTTAATATAGGCAGATATTGATTGCTATCTTATCCGTGTGTTGAAGAATCAAATGTCGACCGAGCCAATTTTAATAGTTTTAGTTTTATACATTCTAAACACTGTAAATTTGAAATGACTGAGATCAGATGGCTTAACAAATAATTGTTTTTCTCTTTCTCTTTCTTTAGTTCATAAGTACGCTTATATATGCCATATCTTGTTACTATTAAAAAATCATATTGTTACTGTTACTAAAAATCATTGATTCAAATTGTATGTTTGTTGTATAAATCATACTAAGAGTTGAATTAAGAAATATCATACTTCCCATTACTAAATTGAGAAAAATATTGTAAGAAATAAAATTAGTAATAAATGAAATATTTTATATCATTATCACCACGATCAATCATTTAATTAGCAACGCGTGGATCCCGCAATCCATGATAATATTTTTCGTCCTGGGGAGGGCCATGTCAATCGCAAGGGTCGTTGATGCCCACAAAAATAATCTTTGACATAATAAAAAAAATGGAAAGGACGCTTATCCGTGAACTAACTACTACCCAAAGTAGATTTAGTCATAAGTAGTCAACGAGGTTAGCCAAGACTACGCCCTCTTCCCTAGTAAATCATGAGTTAGTCACTGATTACATTTCGGCACTTGCGCCGTTGAGAATGTTCCCACATGGCATGAGAACCTGGCTCCTCCTGGTCCTCCTTAGTATGCCAGTGGCTAATTGGTTCTCAGTTATCTTCCTCATTGTCTCATCTTGTTGAGTCGGTTCTTCCCGCTTCCTCCTCATTGTTGTAACGGGACACATCTGACACGGGCAAAAAGGAGCCGAGGGGGCCGTCTTCCTGTTTGCTGTCCTCGCCGAGGGGGCGTTTGCCCAGGAAATTAACGGCCTTAGCTCACGCCAGCTTACTTCCTCATGCTTAGTCAATAAGTCGAGAGAGAAAAAAAAATATGTACACCCACTTACACTCACTTAGGGTCGGTATGTTAATAAAAAAGTGCATTACATTAATTATTAAGTAAGGTTGGGTATAGTCAATGGTCTAGGATAGTTCCTAGGTCACAGAATTCAGTACCACACAAAGTACTAATAAATATATTTCTTCATATGAAACTGTTTTGAAAGAATTAGTAGCGAAGTATATATTTAACAGGACCTCTTTAGGTCGATTTAAACAAAAAATGCATTGCACAGGATTTAAACTCAACCAAAAAAAAATCAGTTCAGTATCACAGGTGAACAGCTGTTCAACTGTATTTGACTCAAAGGGTCCGCTCTGCTTTGAAGATTTCTGTTGAGTTTGAAGGGGCTTATAAGCATTAAAGAAGGACATAATTCTTCCCTCTATAGTATCTTAAATACTTATTGATTCAAAAAAAAAAAACTGTCTTGTATTTTTTCGAAAATTTTTTTTTACTGAACGAAAATTGCAAATCGCTATCTTGTTCACAAAAGCATCATATTTACTGCTGGAATAGAACAATAATTACACAATTTCTTTTTATGCTGCCTATTTTGAAATTTATTTAATTATAAAGAAATAAAGAATTTTAAATAATTCAGTATCTTCTGAACGGGGACTTATCAAAGCTTATTGGTCAGAAGAGAGAAGTTAAGCCCTGTATCTAACATTTTTTCACATTTTACTTTTTTCTCACACTAATTTGCTATTATATTTCAACCAAAACATCTACAGTATGCATCAGTGTATATTTTTAAAATTTAAGATTGATTTAATTAATGTTGCGACCGCTATCTTGAGCATAAAACTTTTCCTACGAAAGACCAGACTGGTTTTATGTTGAGCTTCGCCCTTATGATTTGACAAACTCTATGAATACGATTTTGATTAAAAGGAACTAGAAATGTTTCTTTTCAAAAAGTTATCCTTATTTACAAAATATTCAGTTTAGAAAGTTAAGACTTGCCTTATTAGTGACATTATTATCCGATTTAGTGAAAGGCCAGGCTATGAGGGAAAATGTCCTGGTACTAATTGGCTATTTGTCAACCTCCGGTCAGTGAGGATTATCCGGAAACGTTACAGGTCGTTTATCTAAGTTGGGCATTGACTTGTAACGATCGCAGCTGAATTATATAGTAAGAAAAGAAAAGGGAGGGAATATTTTTCCTGTCGACAGTAAATAATCTTTGTAGAGAAGAGCATTTTAAAAGAATTGAAAGAAAAGCTTTACTATGAAGTACAAGCAAAACACTGGTATATACAGATATTAAGAGTTATGTTACTACGTACTACTGGTTCGGATGTTTATGGACCAGTGTCTGAGAAACAAGTGTGAACTAGTGGGGACTGGAACTAAAGTTGATACAGATGTTAATATGAGAAGGGTTGTTTCAGGAATTGGGAGGGATGCGGTCGCTTATTTAAAAAATAACAAGAAACACCAGTGACTTCCATGAAGTCACGAGGCAAGTATACACTAGAAGGGGCTTTTAGGAGGTTATATATAATATTAGGATTACATTATTCTTAGCATTATATAACTGACGAATGATGAATCGATATAGTAGGGAGAAATATTTCCGGTTGAACACGATCATTGCAAGTGAGTAGGCAGCTAAGGATGCAGACGACCACAGATACCAAAAGCCAATACGGTGTCATCGTGTCAAGGCTCCAATAGAAACGAAGATAAAACCACAGCGGCGACCCCACCGCCGGATCAAGGAGAAACAAAGAAAGAGTATTACCCCAGGAAATCCCGACCCAGTTCTTTGTTCTAAACTGGGACTTCTTCTTGTTGAGTATTCTAACTAGCACAGGAACAGAGTCCCAGTCTCGATATTAGTTCCAAATATGTTAATTTCATTTTTCGTAATGTTTCAAAAACGATTAAATTTCAAAAAAAAATTTATTCTATTATTTATTCCCTGATAGCTGCTCTGGAAGAGGCATCTAAAAATTATGCTTATTATTTAGTGGAAAAAAAAAATATTATAGTTCACTGAAACTCTTAATTTACAGAATATTTCAAGGGTCTAATAGAGAAACTTCTAGTCTACCCCACTAGAAATTATAAATCAATAAATCAATGTCATTCTCAGAGCAATAATAAGAACATCAACTACACACAACAATAGACACATTGCTTAATACATATTTGATTTTTTATAAGGATTCAAAAACGACTAAATTCCATTTTTTTATTGTATTATTTATTTCCTGATAGCTGTTATAAAAGAGACATTTAAAAATTTTACTTATTACTTAGTGAAAAAAAAAAAGTAGTCTAGATTGCATCTCTGAGAATGGCAATTTATTACCTAATGAGTTCAGATTTAATTTCATGTGGGTAGATAAAAAGCTTGTTATGTCAACCCATGAACTGTTCTAGGAATTAGGAATAACCCATAACCCTTGATTTTGTATAGACAGCAGGTGCAGATGTAGTGTGTCTTTCGACGCTATCGATTTCCAAGATCATCCTTGATGAAGAATAACACGAAAGGGTTCGCGCTTTAGGCAATTACGACGCGGTGTAATCTCCCGACACGGATTATAAGTGTGAAGGGGTATTACTTGGGTTAACAATTTAATGAAGGCTGTGCATTAATACACAGGGCCACAACTATGGTGACGAGGCTTGTGGGCTTACCCGTAACCAAATAGCATACGTTAGGTTGTATCTTGCGGTCTTGACTGGCCAACCTTACCACCAACATTCCGAGGTGTACCTCAAGGATTGTAGGTTAGCACTATCGCTTATGTTTTACCCTATATGTCAAACATTGTGCAACTACTTTGCTCAAATCTTGTACTTTTTTTATACTGAGTAATTATAGCAATATTCATATTCGTGTTAGATTTTAATCAATGTAAATACATAACTTGTATTTTTGAATCCGAGCAATGAACTTCTCATTTAAAAATACATAATTACGCCTGTGGATAAGCGGTAGATTATAATTAGAGGCCAATAAAGTACCGACTCATATTATTTATAATGCCGATCTTTCATTTCCTACTTGATACAATACAAAATATTTACAATAAGGTAGTTTTTTTTTACGGTGTGTGAAATTTTTTTTTCCATTTTAGATCATTTAAATAAGTTCGGCAGATGTACTAGAAAGGTTACTAATTTGGCACGCAACAATCAATGAATATGAATTTAAAGATACTATCATTCACAGCCCTGATGATGCCTGTATCGGCGAAACGTCGATTGCAGATGTAATAATAAAAGATATTTTGGGAGAGGCTTAAAGCATTTTTTTTACAAACTATTTTTACACAATATAAATAATTAATTTTTATGTAATTGAATTGTGACTCATTAATTATTTTTCTTGGGGACGCTTTTTTTTTTTTAGTATTAATAAATACTTAAACATATGTGCTTATAATGCCTTATAAATTGACTAATCAAACGGGATCGAGTTGGCTGATGAACACCTGACTCCTGTCCCATATTATTAGAAATTGAATGAGTTGTTGTGCTGCAAGTTTTTTTTTTTTCCCAGAGGAATTATCAATAATGAATATTCAATAACTGTTCGAGGAACTAATGTCCTTTGATTATTGGTTCTGTCGAGGAAGTTTCGAGTACTACAGACTAAAAGCAGATCATCTGTTTTTGTCTTTCTTTAATTGGTATAAGAATTACTATAACGGCACATACTTTCTGGAGCCTAAGGAAGAGGTTCTACTCTCAAGAAATCTTTCCTTTGCCTGTCTGTCTGTATGTTTCACAATAAAGGCCGGAAAAATGATCCGATCTATCTGATTTAAAAGTACTTCCAGGTGATTAACTCTAAAAAACGTCGAAATATGCCCGATAGTTTATGCTAGAAAGTACAATGTTCCAAAAAATAAAATTTTGAGAGCAAACAATAGAAATGGCGTGTTTATGATTCGTCGTTATCTTAGCTATTAATAATTTTTATGAGTATAAAACATTTTTAGTGATCAAAATGTTTTAACCAACTGAATGAGGTATTTTGATCAAAAGTAGTTTTTTCACAATCGTTTAAGAAATATTGAAGACATTCTCGATAAAGTTTCTGCACTTTCTAGTTCGTATATGTATACTCTAAAGGGTTTAGGTCTTTTGGTAAAAAAAAAATAAGTGTCAATTGCCTTCTATTCTATTAACTAGTTGAATAAAAATTGAGTAAAGGCTCTGATAACCTTTGAAAGATTTTTTTTTTTTTTGTCTTTTCCTAAAAGAAACAAACATAACATAAACATAAAACAAGAATAATCGATTGTATCACTTTTACTACAGGCAGAAAGCTAGGGAGATAAATGATAAAGATGATCGTACAAGTTTGATAAGGAGTAAAATCCATTTCTATTTTCTCCCATAAATCTTAATTTTGTTGATTAAACCATCCCTTTCACTAAAAATCATGCTTTGAACAAAATAAAAATAATAAATAACTAAAATATTTCTAAATTTGCAATATCTATTAACTGGCTCTCAACTCTTAAATTGTTGGATCATTTTCAATTTGCTCATTTCCTTCCCATTTTTTAATGTGTCCTCAACCACAAGGAAAATCATAAATTTAAACCTTATATATCTTCTGAGCAATAACTTGCGAAAGAAACTGGTTAGTGAAAAGATACGGTGCTAATTTTTGTTTTAATTTACCCTCTTAATTCTTTTTTGTTTTAATTAAACAATTGTCATACAACCCATGGTTAAGTTCCTGATTGTATGGAAGGAATGAAGCGACATGCGTTACGAAGAAGACACGAAGATGGAGGCAGATACGAAGGCTGAGACAGTACTGTGCCTCATTCCTCCTGCCTCGAGGGCAAATAAGCACATGATAGCGACCTTGCTCTCACAATCTGCTCCGCGATCTTCCTGACACAAAGGAATTTCCCAGTCCCTGTTTTCCACACCTCCGGGATTTACGGTTAACGCCGATGACTTTACCCACATTTCTAATAATCAATTGCGATAAACAAGCAAGTTAATTAAAAATATGTTACCACACCATTAGGTTTAATCAAACGGTCAAAATTTGGTTTATAACAATTACAAACTGAATTTTATTTTCAGAAGTACATATATCTAAACAAAATTAACAGCTTGAAACGTCTAGAAACCATACCGAGTGAGTGATCGCTCTTAAATATTTATTAAATAATTTTGAAAAAAACTACTTGGTATTTTTGATGGACAATGTCATTTGTTATATTATATCGACCAATCTATGTACATCGTCTTTTCAGTAAAAATTTAAATGGTTAAAACGTTTGGAAAAAAAAATTGTCTTTTTTAATTGGACTTTATTGTTTAGTATTATTGGATTTCATCACGCGTGTTACGTCTTTAACCTATCATCAATCATGTTTCACTATCTGAGTTATAAATCTTTAATCGATTTTCAGCAATGACTTAAAAGAAATAGGGGCGAGTCAGTTGAAATATGACTGACGAGGTATTTCAATTTTGTTTATTAGAGTGAAATGTATTTTATAATTTATATACTTTTTAAACTTAGTAGATGTTTTTTAATCTGCAGTTATTACCTCCTTTCTCACATAGCCATTGCCTTCTTTTCCAGGTGTTTCATTTTCATTTGTCCTGGTGAAGAGTCCCAGAGCCAGTAATGAGGTATTGTTGATTTTTTTTTTATTGGTGTATGTATGATTGATTTTTTTTTTTTAAATTATTGTGGTAGTTGATATTTCTTTTGGTAGATTTAACTTTGACTGTCAAGCATTATCAGTATATTTAGTTATGCACTGTTAGAGGTTCACTTAAGTTTGACTTATTTATCTGTTCATTGATCTTGTATTGAATAAATAACTCTAGCTACCGTTCACAGGATTTTGAGGAATGTCGAGTAACTTAATTAAATGGAGAGGACCTTAGTTGAAACATCTATGAGATAAACGTCTTACGTTTTTTCCATTGTATGTTCATTTCATTACGTTTACGTGTTTATTAAAAAATTAAATACAATTTAGTTCTCTATTGATTAATGTTTCTATGGAATAATGGAGATATAGGTTTTTATGTATGGATGAAATTATTGATTTACTTTTATTATCCTGAGGGCTGTCGACTTATAAATGCCTTTCTCAAAGGCTGCTTAGTGTTTCGAAAATCCTCCCGATTATGTATCCTGACAAAAGGTGACATTTTATGACAATATTACAAATCCAAATAACCCATTATTTAATGTCTTATAACCCCATCCAGCAACCACTCCATGGAATCCAGAAAACGACAACATACTCCATGCAATTGCAATGATCCAATAACCTGATTTCTTTCCATTCTGCTTGCATTTACGTAAACCGAGTACAATTAAATTGTGTGTTTTCTACTTCCAGGAGAGAAAAAACCCTTCTTTATTTCTATGATATCAAAAATAATTACAAATAATGATGAATTTTAAATTGAAAATTAAGAGGTGCGACTCCTCAACCAACCAAGTCCAGGAGATCCCATTGACAACGGCAATTGTAAAAGTGCTCACGATAATAAAAAATATATCGATAATCCGTGGGTAGTCAAACCTTCCATGATGGTCAAATAATCCATGGTTATTATTTGAAAAAAATAATATAAGTGCTTACATAGGCAGGTGAATAATCATGGGATCAAATTATTCTATAGCATTTACTTTACAGTGCCTATAATTCTCCGTGCTCTATAGAAGTTGTAAAGATGAACACTTGCTGACTTCTATGATGTGATGTGACCTGAGAACAGTAATTAATGTAGCAGTAACAGAACCATTGATAACGATCTCGATATACATTACATTCTTGACCTCAACCCTTCAGAAGAGTTCACCAAAACTTATCACATATCATACTAATCCCCTAGCCCAGTTATTATACAGTTTCACACATCCCTGTAATTCTTCTCAAAGATTAAATCGGCAATGGCATCACGACCTGGCATAAATCCTGCGATAGTCCTGCCAGAGGCCAGTTTACAACATGTGTGCGTGTGTGGCTCTCGCGTTCTTGGTGACGAGCCGTATCCGGTGATCTGGCTAGAGGAATGTGAATTCTTCCGAATCTCCGCTACATCTTTCCCACGCGAAGGTAGTGACAATCATTTGGATTTACTAACTGTAAATATGGGATGAATGATATCAATAATCACAATTACATATCGCCCGAATAGGATATATTTTAATGTTAAATCGATAAAAAGATTGTATAATAAATAATGTGATAGACGAAAACCTACTTCTTTTCTTTTACTATCTTCTTCTGAGGCCACTTTCGTAATCCGATTCTCCTGCGGTTTACGTTCTACCCCCCCTCTTCCGGTACTGTGAGTTGAGAACAGTTTTTGCCGTCTAAAGCCAAAGAGGACTCTTAGCTTCGGGTTTCCCTCTTTTGTCCCTGGTCCAGTGAAAGCTAGAGAACGTGCCCCTTTCTGTAAAGTAGATACAAAACCACCGTCATGCCGTATTGAACTTATGCAGGCCGCCTTTTGTTAGTCGCGGTAACTCGACCCCAACTCCCAATGCTCCAGTTTTTTGTTTTGTTTTTTTAAATATGATATATATATATACAATAGTTGTTTGGTATTTTCGAAAGTTTTTTTTTCAAATTATGCCCTGTTAATGGAATTTAGTTCGTATATGTCGCACTTAGTGGGGATGCTTTTAGAGTTTTGCATGTGGCTTACAGGGCCAGTCCGTATTCGGAACCGAAAGGAATCAATATGCGGTCAAGGGGTTGCCCTAGTCTTTGTTATGAAGACTATGTACGTATAAACAGATGAGTCGTGGATACGCTTTGATTAGCTATTTCTACACCTCGTGGTCGAGGCGTCCCTCGGAAGGCATTAATTTGAAATTGGTAGGTGCTGCTATCGTTTTTCTTCCCAAAATCGACGAGGCACAGACTGATATACTTGTTACGTGCATTCGACTCTTGTTGGTAGAACTGAGTGCCTGCTGTGAGGTGAAGCTGCGGTCTAGACGTTTCTCTTCTTTTTCCATACGGATGAGTCAAGATGCGTCATCGTCGTCTTACTTCATTCATAGTAAATTCTAATGTGAGTTCAATATTGTCAGTATCTATTAGACGTGAAGACAAACTCTTCACCATACATGAGGAATGGCGATAGCTTAGGTGAATAAAAAAAATTTAGGTATCTTAGATTTTCATGAAATTTCTTAATGGACAACGATTCGATACACTGCGGATGTCATCATCAGGCCCTAGTGTGAGGTGAGACAGTTGAAAATGTCTCAAAAAAATTTCCCAACAAACTTTTCTACTCGTCCTGCTTATAAATTCTGCTTTTGTACTTTGTAGTCAATGTTACGTCAGTGGTATTAAGATAAGTCCTTTCAAGCATCTTTAGAATATAAAGTTACTTTATCTTAAGGCTTCGGATTATAATGAACAACTCGTTAATCTGAAAGAGGTAATTACTTCCTAATATTGCCAGTAGAATTTTTGTAACGGGGATCAGCCTAAAGAATTTTTTTTTCTATTATATCGATGGCAAAGTTAATAAAAATTAATTCAAAATTTTATTTGCAATAGAGATAAGTAATTGTGACAAATGTTTTCATTCATACCATATTTACAATTTTCATTCACTCGCTCATTCATACAGTATTCACAATTTTCATTCACTCGCTTATTCATACAGTATTAACAGCCCATCGACCTCCCAAATCCACATGGACAACCATGGCACCAAGTGACAACACCTCCCTCGCATGCGAAAGAGGAAGCGGAGTCCTGGGAACTTCCCACGCCCCTCCGTCAGCCGCGTCACCGGATGCGATCCAGCGAAGGCTGACCTAGAGCGCGAGAGCCACATACGCTCAGGACGCCCACTGTTACGCATTTATAGTAGGTCACGAGCCCACTACCGTTTTAGTCTGAGAGGAGGATAATAGGGATGAGTGGTCCAGTACAATGACTGCGCTAGGGGATTAGAGTGGTTGGATAGGTTACTATGGAATGGATGAGTAAATAACGTTTGAGCTGTGACTTGAAAAATCTTAAAAGTTAACAAAATGCATCCGACTTCAATATGACTATAAACTATAATATAACTAGCCTATTTCAAGTTGTTGCTGAATGCACTTCTAGATTTTCAGATCAATTGAGAATTATTTCAGCCTTGAAAGATAAAATTTTTAAAAACAATTCTACCTTGAGTATTATGTGCATGCGCCGTGTGCATGTATACTAAACAGTTCTCTATGAAAAACATTTTGAATTTTCTACAGAATTTTCTCCTGCCATAATATCCGATGTTACTTCAATTTCAACAGGTTGGCCCTCAGATTTATAATTTAAAATCTCTTGTATTATTCACTTTATTAATTGCAACAGATAGGAACACATTAAGAATTCATAACTTTTGGAGTTTCATAAACTCTATATCAATAAAATTTTTTTTTCTCTTTGGTATTTAACATAGGTTCTGAAAAATGACAGCATCTTCAATAAGACGATCATATCAGATTAAATCCTAACAGCGTTTTCACTTTTTAAACAGACGTTAAAGGATTTGCTCTTTTAGCCTTCGTGATTGATTAACCCAGACTTTCATATTCAAACAACTTTTTATCAATTCCGTGTGAATTCATACCTCAGTTAATAAGTTAGTTATTGATCATAGTAATCAATTATTATTTAGTACATTGAAGTAATATGTTATGATTAAATAAAATTTAGGAGATTATTTTGGTTTTTTTATCCCTCTCATTTTGCCACTAAAGCACTAACACATAAACTCATTATCAAGGAGGTCGTCTTAATTTTAACTGTCTAATTGATTAAAGTCTACAATACAATCTTTTGGGTGTCAAGTACAGCACTTTTGCAAAATATCAGAAACATAAAATACCAACCTCACGGCTGTATCAATAGGTAGTCCTGTGGTTAGCATGCAGAATTCTAAATGAGAAGATCCCGGTTCGTTTCTCCGCTTGTTCTAAGAATTTTTACTTTAAGAGATGGTTAACTCAGCCTCCTGAGGATAAATGAGTAGCCACTTGAATAAATATGTAGCGAATCTGATTGATAAAACCGAATTTAAAGATTAGAGGTAACATGCCTAGTACCAATCACATTTGCACCTCAGCGCCGCCCACCAACTGAGTTGTTACGTCATGTACATTCGTACATAAAAAATACTTTTTTCTTTACCATGTAATTAATTATGAGATTAATGACATTTAATTACTTTGTATGGGCATGGCTATATTTTTCGTGTCGTTACAATATCAAATGGGACCTCCAAGTAAAATTTCATGTTTGTAAGTCGGACAAGGGACTATATCTCACCCGAACAGATAAAAAGATATGAAAACTAAAGAGTTTCCGATTTAAAAAAAAAAACTCATAAAAATCGTGTATCAGGTCCACATCGGATTTTATTACTATTTTTTTTATTGACTACAACTTTATTACTATATAATTACAATCTGCCTCATTGGGCAATAAGTAATTGTGATAAATGAGACTTTATTACTATCAGCAAATGTTTTTGTTTGTACTAACGATCGCACGATAGCTAATCGATAACAGATAATTTTGTTTTGCTAAGATCCATTAGATATTTATCAGACCTCCCGATCTCCAATATTTGCAATTCCAACCTTGTCCTGTTAAATACAAGAAGGAAGCTAGGGAATATCGAAGGCCTGGTTGAGCGCTTCGTGGGCACCCACTTCAGTCAAGTTTAAATTTATTGATCCGCCAGTGCTCTTTTTGTATAACAGAGCAGCGGTTCTATTTATTTTATTTGTTTTAGTTTTATAATAGCTGTCCTCTTTATAATATAATATAAATGTTTATAGCATAATCAAAAGGTAATTGAATACTGCGATCGTGATGAGAAGTAGGCATTGATTAGAATTAAAGAGAACAGTTAGATACCCTTGACCACGAAGTAGAACGTATATTCTCCCAGTTACAGGATGACTTCATCGTTCCAGCTAGTCATTGTCACAATAGTAATTGTAAGTGCTGTTAATGTACCTCCTCAATCCGTCCTCTGCTACAGACTCGGTCACTGGAGAACTTCTCAGTTACTGAGCTGTTACAATTAAACGATATTTCGTTTATAAATTAATTATTTAATAGAACTCTAACCTTGTATGTGTACATAACAGAAACTTAAATATTAGACTTTTTCTATTCTGTTTATTTAGTTAGCTAATTTATTTCCGATATTGATCTGATAAGAATAACGTCATATTATAAATAATGCAACGCATCTAGTCTAAAAAGAGCTCGCATCGGTCTTGGTTATGAATAAAATGATCACTGAAGCACACATCAATTCAAATTTAGGAAAAAATATAAATAAAAAAGCCTAAGACAGAAACTAATAAATAAAAAAACTTATTTTATCATAATAAATTATCCCCAAAGTTCCTAAATTATCCCTTATGGTCAGGTAATTTATCTATGTTAGCAATATATTCAATTAGTCGATTCTCACTCTATTTACATTTACGTGTAGTTTTAGTTGACTAGAATTTAAAAACATTATTATTATTTTTTTTTCTAAATTTAATAGATTCGGCTGAGAATCTATAATTTTATATAATTATCTGTTAATTGGGATAATAAAGAATAAAGGGTATAATAAATAATAAAATAAAAGGGCTATGAAGAAAAAACAATATTCGAATAGTTTCCAGACCAAGTTAATCCATGTGAGTGTGTTCTAGTTTTATTTATGTTGTCTTTGATAATACATCTTGTCTGCATGCTTTTGTTGACTTTGCACATTGACAACATTATCTGTTCATTTCTTGTTCACTGTCTAGCTAAGATAAGATCCATTACACACATTAAATCATTAAAACACTCTTGGATAAATCCTTAAAGTAATTGAAAGTTTGTTTTTTTTAGTTAAATTCCTTTATTGTGCTATAATTACAATCTGCCTTTTATAAGGCAATAATAATTAAGATAAATGCTCTCATTCATACCATATTTACAGTTCATCATTCACTCGCTTATTCATACAATATTTACAGACAGCCCAGAGACCCCCCAAATCCACCGCGAAGAGAAAGCGGAGTCCTGGGAAGTCCCCCACGCTCCTCCGTCAGCCGCGTCACCGGATACTAGCCAGTGGAGGCTGGCCAAGAGCGCGACTCTGGTCTCCTTTCAAAGCGAATAAATCTTTCGCCTTTTACTAATTGAAAGTTAATCACTAAATGTAACTTCTATTGTTTTTTTTAACGTAAATTAACATTGACTCTTTGTAAAACACAATTGTTTAAATAAAGTATATCTTCTAGCTATAAATAGCAGCCGCAAAGAAACCCTTAATTTAATCGCACGTTTGATCTTTTTCATCGTGGAAGCCACTGTTTTGAGGGAGTGACCGTAACATGAATGTCATCATAGAATCTCAAATAACCTATCGTGCTAAGAATCAGAAATCAGATACTTACTCCTTATAAAGAATACTGATTATTGTTCTTGCAAGACGGATTCTTTTTTCTACTGAAACTTAAAAGTATGAGAATTGATTTTGGACAATTAACTCCAAGATAGACATTTATGAGAATCTCGTCTTACTTTCCTTATAAGAAAGGAGTGGTGTCGAATTCATGCCGGCGACTCCGATTTTGTAATAAGACTAGGAAGGACCCAATTTCATATTGGGGTCTTTAAAAATGGTCTTTAATTTTATAAAAGTATATTCAGCAACACTCCGGCTGTTATTATTGAAATACAATAACTGGAATTATCTGAGGAAAAGGTCGGGCTCATGTTTATCAACTGGCTCTGTTTTCTCTGTTTCTCTGGTTTTTGGAGACAACAATGGAACTCGGCTATTCAATGTCGTTCCAGTATTGCTGCCATTGGGTTTAGGATTTTTTTTTTCATTTGTTTGAAAGGAAATTTTTAGAGATTGTTCAATAAATAAAATTAAGTCTTTTTGATATAAAAAAAATACCGTGTAGTTCACCCTTAGTGAAAGAAACCTATGCGGAGTCCTATAACTATCGTTCAGTTGTTAGTATAGATTTAAAAAAATATAATAAAATTATTTATAATATAAATGAAAGTTTTAGATACGACGAATATCGAGGCTTTGGGAACAAAATCTGCCAAAAATTCATTTAAAATTTTATTTATTTTCTTATAAATATCTTTATTAGCACTACTGGTTCCATTTATTAGATACTGTGCGTATGATGATAGTTTTAACATATTTACATTTTTAAGTATTAATAGACTATAAGTTATATTGTAAGGAATAAAATGAAACCAAAAAAAATTAACCCTTTAAAGTTATATAACTATTAATAGTTAATAGTCAAAGAATAAATGATTGAGTCGGGGGGTCAACCAACGAAGCTATCCTGCTTAGATTTTCCCAATATGAATTCTGGATACTAGGGAAATCCCGGGTTTTAATCCCGATCTTTTCTTTTATTCTTTGGTTATTAGTTATATAGTGTGACGACAATGGCAATTTCTCATTTAAAAAAATAGAATATATAAAATAATAATTAAAAGAATAAAATAAAAGATATATGTTACAATTTAGCCTATGAGGTTAACAAATACCTTTAAGTCATCAAGGTAATCCTTGATGAAACTCTGCTTTTGATCTAATACATATCAAACATAAATAGTCATGTTATGATTCGAGTCTTCTTCATGTCGTAGTTTTTCTTATACTTAGAGATATTGAAAAAAAAAAAACATTGAAGTACAGCTCGAATATTTGATAGTTAGGTAGTTCAATGTCACAATTTCTCGACCACTTTTTTAATCTGTACACGTTAAGCCATGGTGCTTACGTGGTTGGACGAAAACTAAGACATGCGCATTAGGCAGCTCACTGTGAAGTGGTCTGAATAGGTAGCCGGCACTAAGAAAGCAGGCATCTCGCTGCACTCGCACTCTTTGTGTCAGAATGGTCTCAGGCTGTGGATCGACACAAAGACGGCCTTATTACGTGTTACGTCATGGCGTCTGTTTTCTTGCGTGTCTGCTCGCACGTATTGCCTCTTACATGACCTCTCTCCTTTGCTTTCTAACCTTTAGATATCAGCTACTGCTTTTTTTTTTTCACGGTTTCGTTGTTTTTCTTCCAATGTAGAGGTCAAATTAGATGTCTATCTACTGTTAAATACTCAACGAAACAGTTTAAAAGCAATATCGTTACATGCAGTCACTGTCGAGCCTAAAGGGTACAGATTCAAACGTTCAGAAATGTTATAGGTTCATTCCAAAAACATAGAAATATGATTAATATACATATAAAATTATCTTGAAAAAATACTATTATGTATCGTAAGAAGCTGATTATAATGATTAATAAAGTAGTATCGATTTCTCCCAACATTCAAGGAGCTGAAATTGCAAAAAGTAATTTCGTTTATTAACTAACAATTGAATTATAGAATAACTAACAATATTTAATGCTGAATTCATTAGGTTGTTTTGTGTCAATACTTAAGCTATTAACATTTTTTTCTGGAATTAAAACTCTAAAAATAATGCCCACATACTGTAGGGCTTAGTCCAAAACTGTCCCGCTATGGTCAATGATTATTAGACTAGGAAAAAATATACTATCAGTTTTACGAATTTTTATCATCATGTACTATCTACATGTATTAGAATTGTTATTTATGTAATCAAAAGCGATACAATTGTTTAATACTTTTACCGAGTATTA
This sequence comes from Acanthosoma haemorrhoidale, assembly GCA_930367205.1. Taxonomy (NCBI): domain Eukaryota; kingdom Metazoa; phylum Arthropoda; class Insecta; order Hemiptera; family Acanthosomatidae; genus Acanthosoma; species Acanthosoma haemorrhoidale. The sequence goes on from OV884015.1 coordinate 29,134,480, forward strand.
TTTATCATTTCTTAAGGTCAATAATAATATCAAATGAATCACATGGTGTGGTGTAAAGATAATTTAATTTATTTTTATTGTTTAATTTTTTTTGTATCTACTAGTTACTGTATAATTGTTTTTTTATTTTATTCTGTTGTCTTCATTTGCCAAAACGTAGATAATTATATAAATTAATTTTCATGGTAGACCCTAGGATTTTAATTAAGAATTCTTTCTAATTATAAAAGTTTTTTTCATTAGTATAAACGCAGATTTTTCATGAATAAAGTTGTTTTTATATATAATATTAATTAATTAGTATTTTACCCCCTTTCATAGCCCCTCTAAATTTACAGATGATTATATACAATTATAGATCCTCAGGCGAATCTATTTACAAATTATTTTTGTATTTCCTGTAGCGTCGATATACAGGTTTTGTTATTATTATTTTTTTTTTTCCTAAGCTCACTAGTTAGAATTTTAGGATGAGGGAAAAATAAAGGAATATTTGGGTTGAGCGGATCCTTGAAGGTGGTGTGAGAGGAGTAAGGAGTGTGGGAATCCTCGGTGGAGGTTGATTGTTACGGTACACTGGTGAGAGTCCACTGGTGGCTGTGTTTTTTTATAAAAATTATATAATGGAATTAACAAGTATAATGATACTCATTATACGTGACTGTACTGAACTGACTAATAAAGGTGATCGGGCTCACCTTTTTGATCAAACTTAAAACTAACTTACATACTAATTCTTAACCTAATTTTTCCCCGACAGTCGGTTGTCATCGATGCGGGAGGGGCGGTGGGGGTCATAGTGATAAACACTGGGCTGGTTAGATGCTGCAACGAGTCAAAAAACTTGATGTGTTTCCGGTGTATAAACTCACTCACCGACGGCACACCAAGCAACGGGTGCAGTTTCAGCGTTCTTTAACCTCTCGGGAGAGATTTAAACATATCTGTATTTTTTTAAGATGGGATAAACTTTTCTTAGTTTTTTTTTTTTTTCTTCCCCCCTCAACCCCTGCGAGTAATTATATTTTTTAAATGAACATTATAAACTACAATTTTGTTAGAGGGTTTCTCCTTGTACTACATAGCATGCATTTTAAGGAATGCAAGTATTAAAACTAAAATTATCGGATTGTTGTTAAAAAAATTATATAATGTAAAGGGACTAGGTGATGGGGCTCACCTTCGGGTTACAATAAAGGGACTAAAACAAAACTTACATACTCCTGCCTCGACCGCTTTCTGCCATCGGTGGGGGAACGGGGCGGGGGTGGTCGTGTTGAACACGGGGTTTGTCATATGTTGTAGGGAGTCAAAGAATTTGATATGACTACGGCGAATTTAGTGCTTTAGGGGCTGCGTTAAGTAGATTTTAGTGTGTATCATTGGTTTTTTTTTTTTTTTTTTTTTCAAAATCTGAAACCTAGAGACCTAGTCACCGACTTGAAATTTTACATTTCGGATCATTTGACAGTTTGAAAATATTGCCAACTCCACGAAACATGATTAAGTGTCATTATTTTCCAATAAAAAACAAATAAGCACAATTTAAACGATTTCGCTGTACAAGAGCGGAATCCCTTCTACGAAAGAGCAAACGATGGGAGTTGGGTCGTTATGTTTGATTCGTTAAACGAGGGCCAATATCACTCGTTAAACTGTCGTTATTGTCCAATCAGATCGTTTGAACAGATCGCAGTAGAGAATCGCAATATAGTCGATTTTCCAGGCTGCTTTAGTGCGTATATAAACGCACTTCTTTTTGCTACGGTTATAGTCCAGTGGTTTAGTGGATTACAGAAAGATGATTTCAATTGAAATTCTAGGAAGATACTGAATCAATAAATCTAACGTTCTATAAAATTGTATTGAAAACTTTCAATTTTCCTGGGCATATTTTTGGCGAAGTCCGAAAGGCAAGCTCCACTTTTAAGCAGGTACGGAAATCTCTTCTTGCGTCTTGAGATTTTAAAAGTATATTCCTCAATAAATAAATAAAAAAATCCACGCCAGTTAAAATACTTTTTACTGTCAATATCTTATACGTTTACAATTTATTTCTTTATTTGTCGAAAAGGCGATTTTTTAGTAACGGGGATGTTTTGATGATTGAAATGTATTATTTTTAGTTCTTGAGTATCTACGTTGAGCATATGCCTATATTTTGGCGTATAGCAAATATGTTCCTTCACTTCTACCACGTAACAACAACATTTCATTTTTTTTTTAAATATTTGATCGGTAAAACCAAATAGACAGTTATATGCGCAGACCATGGCCGCGGACAAAATGTTACAGGAGCATAACAAGGTTGCTACTGCCCTGCACTGACGTTATGCCAACGTTCACGAACGACTCGGTCAATGCTTGCCGATGACTAATCAATAGATTCATCGTCTCTGATTGAATGTTATATCTTGAACGACTGTCTTAGTTATAGCCAGTTGTTTAGTTATAGTCCCTTTATTGTAACCCGAAGGTGAGCCCCATCACCTAGTCTCTTTACAATTATATAACTTGTAACCACAAACAGTTACTTTCTAAGACATGCACTCCTTAAAATTTATGCTATGCAGTACAAGGAGAAACCCTCAGTTATTATTATATCCTGTTATAATTAGAAAAAAAAAAATGTATCAAGTTCTTTATCATACCTCGTGTGAACCTAACCTAACTTAGAGATGTATTAGTTCTAACGTCCTAAATATTTATTTTCATATTAATGATTCTCATTTTATTTATCTCATTTTTCATTGGTGTTATTTTATTTTTTTGAAGATTCATTTTTGTTTATTCATTTTTACCAGGGCTCTTAAAAAGTCTCAGAATGACACAAGCTATACAGGGAGTATAGGACAATTGGACTGATTGTACTCTAAATCTCTATGGAATAAGTGCAGTTGTTGTTTCATGTCTTTAATATGACAAGGCTTTCGTGCAGACAAAAGCAGTCTATAGTCCTAGAACCAGCAAGAACAAGAACTAAAACTATGCCATTATGGTTTCGTGTGTGGACTCGGATCTGGGCCGCAGAGTCAGGTACGGTCTGGCCCCACTTTCTGAGCCAAGGCTCTTTGCCTTCAGCCTAATGGCTGGTGGTGGCAAGGGAAGTGTTCTTCCTATATTACATGGCTTGTAATTACTCTATAATGGCTTAATGTTGTTCGTTGCCTTTCAAAAAGGGTTAATTACATCTGATAAATAAATTCTTGTAGGATTATTTATTTCATTACACAACAATCATCAAAAATGATTGCTACTTAAACTTGTTGGACATGAACAGTATGATGAAACCATCATAACCATCCTCTCCCTTCTTGTAGCATTTATTAATTGAAATTCTAAATTTAATGCCCGCAATAAACTACTCGTTTACAATTTATTAGTAAAGCACATACTAACTCGCTCAACACTTCTTTGCTTTTAGCCAGTCACACCAATATCAACAAATTTCATGTTAATATTTGACATACCAAGGTACCCTGCAACACTTAAGTGACGTAACGAACACTGATTATATTCATGAGGATGGCAACACTATTAGGTGCACTGCTCACTAACTGACAAGTGTGTGCGGTTTTTTGGTCGTTTTATAAATACTGGTCTGTTACAGTGCTGTTTACTAGCTACAATTTAATAATATGAAATTCTTATAAACACCCTCAATGATTTAATAGAGTTATTAAAGGTATCATTGTAGAAAACTTCCCCTTCCTTTCGGTCAAAGGCCAGAAAACAAACATGCGAACATGTGGGAAGCGGCTCGCCTTGAAATGCTCATTATTTCCCAGTCAGGTAAAGAAACTTTACTGTTTATACATATTTATTTGTTTACTGCCGTCTGGTGGGTCCTTGTACTCTTAGCTATATAACTTCGACTCAATTACCGCTTCGCCACCTGCGACGTGGTTATAGCAACAAGATTCCATATTACTTGTCAGCTATCATAGTTTAAATTACTGAGACAAATATTTGATTAGAGTATCTAGAAATTCATACGGAATTTGGCATGAGTTTCTTATATAATTATTTAAGTATTATTTAAAAAAGAAAAAACACTCGGTATTTTTTATCCGGTGGCTAAAAATCGCCTTTTGGAAATAAAACAACTTTAAAAATTTTTTTTTTATAATTTCATAGAGATTCTTAAAACTTTATTCTCCAATGAGCTCTTTAAAATATGAATAAAAAAATAAAAACTATGAATCTTGGGTAGTTTCTATCCTGGCTTGGTTTATATTTGTCGAAACGGGACCTGTTTTATATGCGTTTAATTGCTGATATTTATATATTCTTGTATGCGTCAGTGAAATAGGAATTAATAATAACAATCATTTTTGATAATGTACTTCTAATATAAACATAGATATGTGTACTTTAGAAAAAGCTGTGATAAACAATACCAACAGGGTTTTGAACATACATGAATATTATATAGCATTATATTATATACTATTCATACAATTTTTTGATTTATTTTAACATTATCCACATAAACCTTTTTTTTTGCATAATTAGCTTTGATTCTAAATTAGATTCAAGAGATAAATAGAGTACAGCATTTAACTCGTAATGGAATATGTGGGCTTCAACACGTAGGTGCGACATTTCCGTTAGTGTGGAACGTTACAGCCTACCGTGTGATAGAATTATATTTATTAAATTCCCTTCTAACAAAGTAACTATTATTTCAAACTTGGCAAGAGTTTTTTTTTTTATAAAACTTATCCTTAAACTATATTGTTGACTCATCTTAGGGCAGAATTGTAAGGTGTCCCAGAATTAACGCAAGATTTGAATTTGCCACCATTTGTGCAGTAAAGTGCTGGGCAACCCAAAAAAAAAAGATTTGACAGCTGACAGCTTAGGGTTAGTAAAAATGGAGCGTTACACGATAGAACACGTGTCTTTATTGTCGAGATTATCTCCAAAATAATGAAAGTTTGGCGGCCGCAGTTCGAAAATTTTATACAAAATATGGTCGGAATAGTGTTTTGACTTCATCAACTATGAAGAGATTAATTGAAAAACTTAGGGAGACTGGATCAGTTGGAGACACTAAACACACTGGTCGTCCAAAAACAAGCCGTTCAAATGTCAATATCGAAGCAGTGCGTGAAGTGTTGTTGAAAATCCAGGAACATCAATTCGGCGTCGTAAACACAGTTCTTTGTGCCGAAATTGGATGATATTGATGTGGCCAATATGTGGTTTCAACAAGGTGGTGCCACATGGCATACAGCCTATGAAACAATTCAAATACTGCATGAGACATTTCCAGGTCGTGTACTCTCTCGTTTCAGTGATCAGAATTGACTTCCTAGATCGTATGATTTAACACCTTTAAATTTCTTTTTTTGGGGTTATTTGAAGTCAAAGGCGTATGTCAACAAGCGCATACCCACCCGTGCATTAAAAGAGGAAATTCAACGCTGCATAAACGAAATTCAACCACATTTATGCCAAATGGTCATGGAAAATTTCGACAAAAGGTGCGTATGTGCCAGCCAAGTCGTGGAGGTCATCTGCCCGATGTGTTATTCCGTAAATAACCCTATCCGATTTACTTTATAATTAAATTAAAAAAATACTAAAAACTGTGTTTTCTATTTAAATCAAATCTTGCGTTAATTCTGGGACACCCTTTAGAATCACGGGCTGTCTGGAGAGTCACCATACAAAATTTCATGTCATGTCTGGTGGCCACAAAACAAAAACTGATAAATGGGTTTAGGCAGGTCAGTCAAGACACAATTTTTCAAAAATCTTTCTTTATTAGAAGAATTACAAAAATGTATACCTTGTTGTTCTCTATATACTGCGACGAGCCGTATTTGAATATTGTGTACATAGATGGATTTTTAGTAGGAACTTATATTAAATTATTATTGAATTGTTTCAAGCCGAAAATAACCCAGCTGGATTCTTTGGTAGTGATTCTTATGAAAGTTTTAATATATTCTTCACACACACACAGAGTTATTACTCTTTATTGCACTACCTATTTTCCTCGTGGTAAACGTCCTTTGGCCCTCTCTTCTCCTCTGTAGGGATTTTCCCTTACATCATGGCGTTTTTTCAACGTCCAGGACAGTATGATAAGATTTTAAGAAAATACTGCTTGGTATTTATCACGTCATATTATTCTTCGAACCATCTGGGAACCTAACATATTTACCCAAAAAAAATCTGCTCGTATGATAATAAATGTAAAAATTCTTTAGTTGGCTCCTAAAATATTTGCGAATATCTTTCAGTTTATTTCTAACGTGTCAAACTTAAAGGAAAAAAACAAAAACTTTATCTCATAGATAGATAGCTTTGAACTGTGACTTGAGAACCTTCCTTGTTCATTCACGTAATGACTTTAAATCCCCAAACATTCCATTATTAATTATAATAAATGGGTTTACAACGTATATGTTGGACACAATAATGCATTGTGTGAGTACACGTGTTAACATAATAGTACCATATTTTTTCACACAGACAATATGGAATAATCCACCGGTTTAATTCTCCATTTACAACAACATATCTACTTCTTCTCTTCAGCATGCAAGTAATCTAATAAAAATGTATTCATTAAACGATTAAAATAAAATAAAGTTATAAAACAAAAATGGATATAATAAGCCAATATAGTTGGTCATTAACAATCTCATATATCAATAAGTCCCTAGAGTTAAAATAAATAAATAATTTAGTAATTATACTTTTTCCCCCGTTATTATATAAACATAACTAAAACCTATTAAGAGTATAATTCTGTTTATTGCGTCATAATATATGTATAGGGTATAAATACTAACAGACAGACAGATAGACGATTTTCTGTTTGCAAGTAAAGCCTCTCCCTTCAAGTCATGCAGTAAGCATGTATCATCAAGGCGTTGCCCTCTATCCGAACATGCTAAGTGCACGAGGAGGCAGTTGGCATTGATATCACATTCGGCCTTGGCTGGTCCTCTTTCGTATTCACTTCGCCACCTTTCTTCTTGATGTTTATTTGTTTTTACAGCTGTTGTTTTTCTTTCAACTCATGCTACATGGCTATTAATTTTTTTTTTAACGTTTTTCCTGCTTCCATCTGTAGGCTAAAAGTCGTAATGAAGTGTTTTTTTACATTCATTTTGATCAGGAATACACGTGTCTAAGTGTCTGTTATTGTTTCGTTAGCATTTCTTTTTCTAGCCAGCTCTAATTGTTTTAGTCCGATCCCCCTAAAATACAACGGAGTGAACAAACCTCATACCTTGAGCATACAAACTGTACCTTAGGGCCTGACGTATGAACCGCAAGGTCAACGGCATAACTTGAGAACAAAAACTCTCAATAAACAACCTACCTGAAACCATTTCCGTGTTTGAATTTTTATGGGAAAATTATAATTTCGAATGTACTTTCATAAGCAGACATTTACAGTAAATAGCACCCAGCACTTCAATAAAACTGAATTTGTAAAAAGTACGCATTTACAAAAGTGAGGTTCAATACCATTATTGGAAAATATGTCCTTTAAAACTACCTTTCTTCAATCTGCACAGATAATGAACTAATAATTATAATATGAAGACAATAATGAGTGACTATTATGTAACATGGTTACCATACTACTATGTAATATTACATTGAGGAAGGTTAAGTTAGCTGCATTATAACAATGAAGGTTGTCACATGTTAATTGAAAAATATTGTTTATTGTCAAATGCCAAAATGAACCAAATTTTTGCCCGAGTATGACGTTTATTTGTAATCTGTAACAATTCAAAATTTCTGATAACAACAACAAAATAACAACTGAAGAACGTTTACATACATTACACTTATACATACGGCATTTTAATGCCTATTATGTTTCATTGTGTGCATATAATTACGAAGTATGTATATTGTATATATTTTTTAATATCCATTCGCAGCATGTCTTATACTTGCTCTTTATATTAATACTGCCCAATTGGTGTAATGGTTATTATTTGTAAATTGGTTTATGTTAAATTGCCTATTCTGAAGTAAAATTCTGTGACTACTGCCGATTATTTTATTTATTGTAAGGGTGAATCAATTTTATAGTTATAATGGTTTTACTACTCATAATAAGCTTGACTCGATAAATTTAAGCAGAGTTTTAAGCACTTGCTCTGCTGCCGAAAGTGCTAGCGTAATTAAAAATAAAAACTTGTGTGAAGACCATATTTCCCGTTATTTTCTTAACATCTTAATTTATGACCAGCAATCAATCAACCAATATATATAAAAATACTTAAGGGTTATTAATTTTAGTCAGGGAAATGACACAATAAAAGAAACAATATTGAGTTTTTTTTGTATTAAAAAGAAACGACATTAAAGTCTATTCCATAATTAATGTCATCCTCCTTTAAGGTCTTAACCACTTAAAAACAAACAACGTAATAAAACAATCACCGCACAACATAGCGCTCTCTTGCTGTTGATTCCATCGTGCAAAAATTTACTGATCACACCAAACTCATAGCTGACACGACCGCGCTTGTAAATGTGTGCCATATTCAAATCAAAGAAATAAATTTATTTACCCTTATATATATTATATATATAGGTTAATTTTGAATTTGGTTAATAGCAAAAACCTCATTTCATATAAGTTATACAATGAGTTTTTTTTATTGTGCTAGAATTACAATCTGCCTTATTAGGCAATAAGTAATTGAGATAAATCTTCTCATTCATGCTATATTTACAATTCATCATTCACTCGCTCATTCATCTATACAATAATAAGTTCAACAAAATATATATATCGTTTCCACGGTGTTATTATAAGATGGCGTGGCCTGTAAAGGTCTAACACCGCTCGACATAACATGTTCGACCGATCACGATCGTCTGAGGTCACTTTTTGGAGCATGTAATCCGATTCTTTTTCCAGTCGCTCAAATATCGTGTACAAGTCAAGGCTACCGACAATGGTTCTGCTGTCTGTTAATCCACAAGGTAGGCTCTGCCTTTGACAGATAAATAGATACATGTTGAACTTCACTGCCATTTTGTCTTCAATCGGCGAGGAGGGTTTTCAGGAAATACGTTTGTATGTTCTTCTTGGTGTTCGTGATGAAATGTGAGGTAGAAACTAACAATAACTCCTTGTATTGGTTATATCCTATACTTATACGCACTGAATGTTTCAAATTTTATCCCAACAAGAGAACTTTCATAAAAATGTGGTCGTTTTTCGTCTGCGAGTCGATCTGTTGTTATTTTTTAAAAACATTGTATTTTAATTTATTACAAACTTACATAAATACATTATTCATTATAGACTTGTTCACAATTTGTCTTTTGTAAGTGTGCTGTAATTTTAGATACATGAAAAATGTGACAAAGCCAAATAAAAATAAAATAACGTTAGCTTGTGTGTATGGAAACGAGAGTTCATTAAATTTATTTATTAAAACTTTTTTGGCCATCAATGCCATGTTATGTTAGGTCCCTTATCGATGGGAATAAAGGCTTCAATAAGATAGCAGTGACAAGCAACTAGGGCGTAATGGTGTTATTTTTTTTCTTCTTTAATGGCAGTCAGTTATTCATATTTGAGTGATTGATGGCGAAGCCTGTACCTGCCGCTGCCACGCAGATGTATTCAGCCCACTTCCGACACCGTTCATTCACTTCCTGCCGAACAAGAACAAATCACCTCGCTAAATATTACAGGGGGGGGGGGTCGAAATTGGAACAGTGACCCGCAATTAGAATGCTCTTTAGGACTTTGGAACCTTAGCTTAAGGACTTACTTGAAACCTATGTCAGCATACGCAATAATAATATTCGAAAAAATGCCACGTCTTTACAATACACTAACAGCTGTTCATACTGCAGCTTGAGCTTAAAGGTCCAAACTTAAAGACTAGCATCGAGAGATCATCCGGATCCTTTCAAGACAAACGAACTGGTCACTCGAACCCACTCTTCGACTTGATGATGAGCTTGAATAGAGAGATATGTTTAGAAGGCCGGTGAATCCGAGCTGCATTGATGGAGAGGTATCCCCGGATGCCCTAATGATTCTTCACTATTCATATTCATACATTTACATTTATTGTTTGTGATTGTACCTCCATAGTAACGGATCGGGTAATAAACAGTTACAAAGAAGGAAACCGTGCTTGGGTAAAACAGTATGCAATGACGTTAGAACTATTACAAGTAATTACCCAATAGTTTTAGCAACAAGTGTGATAATTTGCCTTTTCGCTCATTCCAGGATGCTCAACATGGGACTACCAAAAATACTATAAAGTATGAGAAAGTTCCATTAAAACTTCCTCAGGAAAAATGGCGTCTACCGACAGATTGTAATATAGGGTGGTCCGAAAAGTTTCCGACCTCAACATGAAGATAGCAGCAGTCGTAAATAGAAGCTAGTGAATTTCGTTGTTCATCTGTTGACAGTTACTCACCAAAGCTTCAGCCATTTCGGACGCGCAGTTGTTGTGTAACAGTCGATGTGAGTGTTTTTATGAAAATGGACAAAATCTAGTATCGAGCTGTCATTAAATATTTGTTTTTGAAAGGCAATACGCCTACGCAAATCAAAGATGAGTTGGATTCTGTGTATCGGGACTCTGCACCATCATTTACCACAATGAAATTTTGGGCAGCTGAATTTAAACGTGGTCGTAAGAGCTTGGGAGACGATGAACGTTCGGGACGTCCAAAAACTGCAACTACCGACGAAAACATCGCCAAAGTTCACCAAACGGCGCTAGACGACCGCCGAATTAAAGTCAGAGAGATAGCAGAGGTTATGAACATGTTTGTCACTTATTAAATCAGCATTTAGAGATGAGAAAGCTGTCCGCGCGTTGGGTGCCGCGTTTGCTCACGTTAGACCAAAAACGTGTTGAACGTGGAGAAGTGTGTAGAGTTACAAGGAGACTATGTTGAAAATAAAAAAAAAAGTCTTGTATCTTTGTTAGGTCGGAAACTTTTCTGACCACCCTCGTATAATAGCTATTCATACTGATGGTTCATAATAAGTTACAATATTTAGAAGTACCCTTGAACAAAAAGTTGACTCACATGAGCAATTTAGCCAATGGCTAAAAAGCTGAAGTTGAATAATATGACTAGAGAAGACAAAACTGTGTCCTCGCCTGCTGCGAGAATTTCATTTTTAATTGAGAAAAAAAGAAAACATATCAATCATAACCCTGTCCGAAAATATATAACATAAGAAAAAAGAAAAGAAAGAAATTATGCTTAGATCACCCAAACTCCTTTTATTTGATTTTTAGTGATTTGCCTACTGCGCAGTTCTCTTCCCGAACGTATTTATCAGTACCATTTTTCCCTCAGTACACACACAGACAGACAGACAGAGAAAGAGAGCAGGAACTAATGCTTGTTGGTTCTGGACGGTGTCCAAAAGGTTTCCTTATCTCTAGAGTACACAAACAACCTTTCTTCCTTTCTACTATTATTAGTCGTGTGTAGATAAAACAACACAACTTCTGAAAGGTTCCTCCTAGTTCGTAATTGTTTATAATACAGTGTTCAAGCTAACCCCACTTTAGGATGTTTCTCCTTCTCATGAAATATAAGGGTATGTCCCATACCAAGTATTAGAGGTACTACAGTATTATTGTAAGCCACCAGTGGACTCTCACCACTGTACCGCAACAACCAACCTCCACCGAGGCTTCCCACACCCCTTCATCCTCTCACACCACCTTCAAGCAGGTACTCCTAGTATAAGGATCCGATTAACCTAAATATTCTATATTTTTCCCTCATCCTGAATTTCTAACTAGAGAGCTTAGGAAAAAAAAAAAAAAAATCTCCCTTCACCTTCCTATGATATAGCTAAACAAATCAAAACATGATAATGGCAATAAGTAAAATACTGTTTTCATTCCATATTGATTTGTATTCCCATGCAATAAGTATCAGCTGACAGGATCGGGATTTGAACCCAGGACATGATCAATATTTAGTCGAGGCTCGCTATCAAATAAGCTAGCCTACACGAATGGAGGATCTTTCCAATATGAACTCTCTTTAGACAAATTCCCCGCAAAGGCTGTTAAGAAATTTACCTCGGTCGGGACACAATGCTTATTTATACATACTTAATTGATGGCTTCGAATCCTTAAACTTTAATTTGTGTCGGCCAGAGGCACTACAGCCCCACTTCTTTCTAGGCTTCTAAGTTCTAACTTTGTATTGACTTCGTAAAGCAAAAGATAATGCTTCTATTAACGTTATGAAATATGTCAAACATGTTGATTCGAATAAATACTTGAGTCTTTCATATTATTACTGGTTCTGCTTAATCTACAATCTCTACATAGGCAATTAACTACTGTTCTTTCTTTACCGCAAGATTTGTATGACCTTGTCATTCCCTTCATATTATAAATTATGGAAATCAGTATATATTCTACATAGATGAATTTATTTACAGTAGGCAATTATATGTCCTGTAGCTTGGCTACATTTTATACAACGTTTTATAATGTTACCTTTACATTTGTGATGTATTACAAAAGTATAATGTACATTATACATTCATTGTCTAAACATGTTTAAAAGTGTGGGTCTCACATTATGAATCATAGACATAAAACTAACTTACATCTAACAACAAAATCTTAACCTAATTTTCCACGGCAGTCTGTTGACATCGATTCGGGAAAGGTGTTTAACATTGGGTTTGTCAGGTGCTGCACCTATCTGACGAATTTTCTCGTGATCCCATTCTGAAATTTCTGTAATTACCAGTGAGTATTTTGTGGGACACCGTACAGCAGAGCTGGAGGTCACATTTATGTACCATCAGTTTGAGACGCAGTGACAAGTTGGGTGAAGTTAGCAATTGGTAAAGCCGGTAAGACCTGTGTCGTTTTTTTTACTAAAATGGGTAGAGAAATGGAGATGCCTATCCATTTTTATACCCAGATAGTACATTGAGAAATCTGGCGTGTTCTCTTGCCCTCCTTATAGTAAAGGATTTTGCAAGGCTTTTTCCCCATTTGGAGGCAGAAGTTTACGCAGTCGGTCTTCCCTAAGTTATGGTAATACTTTTTTTTTTTTTTTTCCCTTAGCTCTCTAATTATAAGATTAAGGATGAGGGGAAAATAAAGGAATATTTGGGTTGAGTGGATCCTTGAACTAGGGATAGCACCTGCTTGAAGGTGGTGTGAGGGAATTAAGGAGTGTGGGAAGCCTCAGTAGAGGTTGACTGTTGCGGTACAGTGGTGAGAGTCCACTGAGAGTGAGTTCTGATAATAATTCATCGAATTGACATTATATGATTTGTATCATTTTCTTTTTCATACGAGTATGTAAAATTTACAAGCCATGCGGAAGATTGGTGGGCATAACCAAAATTTTATCAAGCTATTTTTTTTATCGCTTGTAAATGTACCACCTGCGTAAATATGAGTGTTTGGATTTCTGCTCTTAATAGAAGTACTGAAGGGCCGTAAAAACAATATTTAAAAAATAAATAGGCGAGCGAGGTATAGCGATAGATTCGAATTAGATCGCTGCTATTAAATGGTAAATAGTTTGTTGATACATCAGACGATTCCATACGGATATTAAATTCGTATAGATGTTAGTAATTAGTAATCTGTTCGGATTGAGACAAATTTAGATATTACCAAGAGGGGTGGGTATATACATATCTTCCAAGACAGAGATGTTGGGTCGTGAGTGCTGCGAAGGGAAAAGGTATTCTTGTTCTCTTTTGTTTCATCCCAACCCCGGACAATTAGCGGTCTGCCATTCTTCTCAGAGATTGCATTTTCGCCTTTAATATTTCCTAGGCCTATATTCCAAGGCTTGACTTCTCTGACAAGCACTGCTCCTGTGTAAGGCTTGGAATTGATAAAATGAGCCTGTGGACTGTTTAGCTTACCGGGATATTGGACGAAATTGATTTTCTCTCTAAAAAAAGGAACCTACTTAAATATGCAAACGCTTCGTGACTGCGGTGACTTCGGCAGTATTTATGCTCCTTGAAATTGTCACCGAAGGTTTTCATTACATGTCGCTGATGTATGGGGCTTACTACTTTATTTACTGGGATCCAGGACAGGGAAGGAGGACGTCGGGTGTCAATCCACTTCATAACGGAAGTTATTAATTTGTATTGTATAGGATTTTGATTACTAAATTTCAATTGAATGGAAATACATATCGTCTCCACTGTAGTAACCTACGACATAATTTAACAAAAAGACATTTTAATTTCGTTTACATAAATAATTAAATAGATTAATGTTTCTTGTTTATTTTGCAACTGAATTTCGTAATCGTTGTTAAATTTCCTGTAAGACTAGTAAATCTTTACTTTTTATTACTCATCTGGCCACTTAGTTTATTACTTCAGCTTGAAGCTGTGCTCTGCCAAATTCCTCACTACGAGCAAATAGATGTTACCCTCTTCACGGGCCATAAAATACCCGCCTATCTTTCGATGTTAATAATAAATCTTCGGCATCAGTATATAGAGACTAGTTCACAATCACGACACCGCAAGAGCTTACTAGGGGCACGGGTGTAGTAGCCCCTGATAGCCGAAATAAAAAGCTCTCTCATTTGTTGTAGGCAGGATTCACCTGCCTATATTAGGACAGAAATTTTGAACTGTTTTAGACCGTTGAAATCAGACACTTGAAGTGAATACTGTTTTTTTATTTACCTCTACACTTCTATATCCTTAACCTTGCTATCTTTAGTCAGGCGTTGTCAGACCCACCACACGTTGCAGACGACGATTTCTGGGGCCCAACAAAATGTACATAGTAGCGTCTCCCCGTGTGGTCCAGTTTGCCTCTTGCCGGTACACACTTGCCGTTTTGATCCGGACAGTTTTCGAACTAAGCTGCCCGGCGACTAGGTCGCCAGCAAAGGTCATAGTCCAAAGGTTTATTTATCTCTTTCAGACGCATGCCGGGCAGTGGCTGTGTCGACAAGACCTCCCCGGGCGCCCCCGACTAGCTATTACTGCGGTTTCTAAATATTTTAAGTGAAGGAAATCGGGTATTTATGGCAAAACTGTGGGTATGTGGGCAAAAACCTTTAAAAAATGACAATTTGGTAAATGATTGAGATAGAAAACTGAGGTTGATGGCACTTGACATAATTTTTAACATAAGCCCTAAACCCTGAATATTGTATATTGGGCTAGACGTATAGAAGGTATAAAATTTTGATGTACTGGAATAGGCTTAAATTTTAAGGTATTATTTCTCAGAAGTCTTTTGGGGCTTGTGACTTTTCTTCTACTTCTTGCAAAATTTGAAGAATTTCTGTCAAGTTTGAAGGAATTTAATAAAAGTATTATCGCGTTATAAATTTCAAAAAAAGTTAAGCGGTGATTATCTATTTCGAAATTATAGTCATTAGTATTCATAATAGTCACTTTCCTACACTCTGTTATATCAATCATATAAACCAGTTTTTGAAACATTCACAAAAGGCAATGGAATTGGATGATCTAAGAAAAGGCGGGTCTGTTTTCCGATTGTGGTAGAGTCACGTTTTCAAAACAACCGGAGCCTTCTCTCCTTATTCTTAGATTCTATTTATTCTTCTACAGATCTCTGAGTAGATATTTGCCAACCACCTTCGTTTAAAATGGCCTCAACATTTTATCTTAAATCGGAGTAGGATCTGGTTCTATCTTCAGCCTCTTGTCCTTTGTGGGAGATCGCAACGCTTCTAATCAGGAATTTCTGAATAATTAACATTTGGAAACAGTGCTTAATCCTGCCTTTGTATAAGTCAATAGTCAACATAGTCAAATCCTTTGTTGGAAGATCGACTAGGGTAGATGAGAAATAGATGCTATTAAGTGTATTAATGGACAACGCTTCCACTTACTATGCGTACCATTACCGGGTCCTGTTAACAAAAAAATAATATACCTCTAGGTGTTAAAGATGATTGGTAATAATCAGTTTCAACAGTTAAAATTGAATTACAAACATATATAGATAATAGATAAAAGAGGTAAAAGTGATAGATATACGAAATACAAAGTAAACAAATTCCTTCAGTTAATTAATATATAATAAAATATGTATCATATCTAGTCATTAGAATTCACAGATATAAATGTATTGACGATTGATTATTCAATATACTTTATAAAAACTTTACATCTCTTTTTCACCAACCAAAAGCTTATCTCCTGGCAAACGCTTCAACTCATTTAGTACACTCACGGTTAACAATAAACTCACAGCGTAACAATAATTACAATAGTGAGATACATACCATAAAAAGATTTTAACATATTCAAGTGTTCACTTCATATAGGCTGTGAAAGCCCCTGTTGGAAACTCGCGTGTTCTTATGTCCCGTGAATCCGTACCACACCGATGTCTTCGCCCGTACGGAGTACACCCTAAATGTATTTGACCGCAGAAGTGTGCCATCGGCTGACCCGCATCGTCACCGCCGGAGTTCACTGCACCCCACCTGTCCGGCCTTTGTATTCTCCAGTCTCACCTGTCCTGTCTACCTCTGGCTGACTCAATGTTCCAACAGTTCATCCAACTGTAAAGGGAGAGGTTCTACTTTCATGCAAGTGAGGAGCAATACTTACGTAAGAATGAGTTCGTCGGCCCGATATTGTACACATATGCAATAAAGAGAGATGAATTAAATTAATAATCACACTTCGGAGCTATTTTTAATCAAAACGCAATACAATTTGAAAATCAGAATAACAAAAGAGCTTATGAAAATAATGATACCTTACCAAAATTTATAAACTATTTAAAATAAGAATGTTATTATGAAATAAAGGGAATAAGAGATATCGATGAAAAAGGTTTATTCACAATTGAACTAACAATTCATTATTGTATTCCCTATGATAATATCTTTACTTCTGGTGAATAAGTCCTCAACTCGACTTATAAGAAAAACGAGTCACGTCTAATATTGCCTTGTTAAAGGTGACTTACACATCGTGTATAAATGATTAACTTTAAAGCTTCTTGTCTGAATTTTTTGAAGTTTGGACTCAACCACTCATTATTCATTGGTATTATATACACAGATATAAACAAATTCAGTTCTGGTGAACTGCAGTTACCTGTGAGTATTAACGCAACCTTATATCTTGCGAGACTTTTTCCATTGCTACATCCCTGTTAGATACAGACACAATCTTATGGAGTAGAAGGGCACACAGATGCTATTATCAACTTGACTACAGATCTGTTATTCTGCTAAGGATGTATGCTGTGCTGTCTTCCCGCAGGGTCCCTGTGGATCCCTCAATGTCCCATATAGCAGCACTTGTCTTCCTGAAATTCAAGCGCGACCTTCAAGAAATCCCCATATACGACGGAACAGCCCATTAAGGTATCCCTCCTTTCATTATTCCTTCCCGATGAAGGTTAGGAAGCAATCGTGGCATAATAATGTTAGAAAATGCTTGTTACATAAACATTGCTGACATTTTTCTATAAGATGTACTATGTACTAACTCAAGTCTACTTTGCTTTATAATACACACAGTCCAGGCTTTTGTGACAACATTGAATATTTATATTTTCTATTAGGTCTTGAAGTTTCTTTGTAATTAATTCATACGTCCAGATCGAACGTGAAAACATTTAAAATGGGTTTTGGGATTTTTGTTATAACCAAGCAAAGAATTATCAGTGTCCTTTTGCGAATTTCGTTACTTCAATTATGAAATAAATTGTATTTGTTGATTTGTAAATTTAAAATAAATGTAAACAAATTAAATAGCACTAAATGAAGGATGAGTGCTCCGCTGGAGTTGCTTAAATACCTTTTAAATGATAGGCAAAAACTGCTTGATTGCTGACCCAAGCAGTCGTTTAAAAGTAGAGCCCCTCCCGCTGCGTTGGACAAATACTTATAAAACTCATTGCTACAACAAGACATTCTAGCTTGGTGTATATTGTCTCAGTTAACTGTAATATCTATCGAAATTGTAAGAAAGCATATGCTGGCAGGTAAATTAATAACTCGAGACCTCCCCGGTACTCAAAGTCAGATCAACTGAGTCAGTGCACGCACGAATGCATGACGCTCTCAATATGAATTCTCTTAGTGCAAAGAAACGTCCTAGATATTGGGGAAGTTTTTGGCCCGAGTCCGGACATGTTCAATGCATTTTTCCTTCGGTTAAAAAATATTCATAAGAATGAGATCCTTATGAGGACGAGATTTGACTTTATAAAACTGTTTTATTAAAATGTCATTAATACTCAATCAAGTTTTTCACATCATACCACCATATTACGATATGTTGCATCACTCAACTTTATATATAACTTTTTTCAATATTTTCATTAGGTTTGGATGACATTAAGTATTTATTTACTTTTTTTTATTTATTTTCTTTATTTACACCAAGTTAAAATAAAAGAAAGAAAAGCTTTATTATGAAGTACAATCAAAGCACTGGTACACACAAATATTAAGAGTTACGTTACTACATACTGGGTGGAATGTCTAGGCACAAGTGTGGTCTGGGGTTAAAGCTGAGACATATATGTATAAGAAAAGAATTAATTTCTGGTAAGTAGGGAGGTCTTGGAGGGATGTGGTTGCTTACTTAAAAATAACAGGAACCATCAGTGACTTCCATGAAGTCACTGGGCAGGTGTACAGTTCTGCTCGAGCCCCTTCTACTCCTTCTTAGCAACTTTTCAGTCATTGTCAGGCTATGAAACATCAACAACAAAAACAAACATTAAAAAGTTTAAATTATGAAAGACTAAATTATAAATGAATACCTACTTCAAAATCATAAATAAAAGGGTTGAAGGTTAAAATGATATACATTTTACCAATGTAATATCATACAGGTTAAATATCTTGAAACTTTCACCAATTTTATCAAGAAAATCAAGCAACATTGCCGCCGCACAATAACCATCCTGAACAACAACCTGTCGAGGACTGACTAAAAGTGGTAACCATTGGGAGTATAAGCGTATTTTCCTCTTTTATGTAAAATGTTCATTTCGCATTGATCACTATTGCTATAATTTTCAGTGGCTAAAAAATATTCGCGTTTCGAAAATATAGATTTAATTAATAGGTCTCCTCTTTACCCAACCCTCCCGCCACTATGGCCCATCTAAGCACTCTCAAACACTATATCCTCCCGAGCAGCCCAGCTCTTAGGGTCTCTCATCGTCAGTTTTATAATGCTAAGAACAAGTAGGAGGGGCTTGAGCAGAACTGTATACCTGCCTCGTGACTTCATGAAAGTCACTGATGGTTCCCTGTTATTTTTAAGTAAGCAACCGCATCCCTCCAAGACCTCCCTACTTACCAGAAACTTATCCTTTTCTTATACATATATTTTATTATTTCATTATTATTTTCTGGAATCCTATTGCGTCATATGGATAGTGTTTCCTTGAACTTCTCCTCTTAGATGTTAATAAAGGATGCGGAGTAGGGACTTGGAGTGGAGGAAGTAAGCCCCCTTTATCCCCGGGAAGAGTTGGGCCCGGGGTGGGATTTGAACTTAGGGGCTACTTCACTGATGCTTATTTGTATTCAGAGCCGGCTTGAGGTGATTTGGTCTCGGCCGGACTTCCGAACTCAGGATTACTTCAGAGTTAAAGCACAGTGTTTTATATTGATATAAATTTATCGTGCCGATTTAATTACAATTTTATATTGGCATTGAGTTTGTGCAGTGTATTAAATGAATTAAGTCTTATTACGTTCCAGGATGATAATCCCATAAGTATAACAAAAATTAAATATTTACAGTTAAAATATAAAACATAAAAAACAGAAAGCAAAATCTCAACGCCTGTTAGAAAAAATTCCTAAGTAATAATAATGCCGTTTTAATGAAATTAAACATTCTGAATAAATAATTATGCGAAAAGTTTTATTTTTAAAAAGTCTTATTTATGACTTTTATATGTTTAGCTAGGGGTATTTTTGAGATTTGTTTATTAGGGTTTCGTTAATTTTATTTAAATTAAGACCCGTGTGTCTTTTGGAGGGTGACTACGTAGTAGCTTCGTTTGATCTAACTTTACTCACAATCGCATTTAGGATCACTGAGTCTTTTTCCTAGTCATTGTTAAGACGATTTTCCGAGTTGTGTTATAAATGCATACAATTCTTATTATATTTTTTATGAATATATTATAGTAGTAATAACTCGTTATTTCATTTATTTATTTGAACCCAACCGGATGTATGGCGGTGGTTGCTGAGACTTATGTTAATCGTATTTCATGCAAATAATAATACCACAGACTTGATATTTTTGAATAAATTTTAAGGCTTTTACGATCAGCAAAATTTTCGCCAATCGGCTAATCGATTGAAGCTATTATGTTTTAAGCGCGCCGTAAGCGAAGGCTTCAAGAGTGCTTAGGCCAGCTCCCCCTTCAAAGTGCCTTCTCTCAGCCCTCCCACCACAGCATTATCCAACATCTTGCACTATTTTACAATCTTTTTTTCAACATTTTTTTCAAACAATGTTTTTGTTTAGTGGAAGTAAAATGAAATTTAAATTCTATCAAGTGTTTTATACTCTTGTCCATCTAGGAATAAATGTTTGCATTATGAAATATTCATGAACCATTGCCCGTTCTGTGCTTTTCAGAAATCATAACTATTCAGGTTACATGTCCATGTTAATTAGATTTTTTTCAAGAAAAATCCGACTTATTTTACAGGTCGCTTTAATTTTTATATAGGATACAAAATTGTAATATTTGGAGTGAAAGGTGGGTTTCCGGATATATTAAGCACATTGAGATGGCAGTTCAAAACAACAAAATTTACATAGCATATGGGATGACAGAACTCGACCAATATATAATATAAAAGAATTAGTGGGTATCATTTTTGTGTCATTTAAATCAAATTAATAAAACATTGATTTAGGAACAGAGTGAACAAGCAAGTAAGGCTCTTCCGGTTGAGAGCCGAATATATTTGATTCATAGTCGTCATTCTGCGGTGTCAATATTTTCTTCTCAGGTCCTCCTATTTTTGCTTTCTCCTAATCGCAGATGGAAAGAAGTTTTAGCTAGGAAGGTCAAATAAACATGTCCGTTGGAAGCTTAATACCCCTTTACATTTTCCCTTTCCAGCTTCAATGTAAGAATTGTTCGTTCAAATATATCTTTTCTATAAGTCCTATATTTCCTCTGTTTTATTTCTATTGAAAATTAGACGATCTATTCTATATCTGTTTTATTTCTATTGAAAATTAGACGATCTATTCTATATCTGTTTTATTTCTATTGAAAATTAGACGATCTATTCTATATCTGTTTTATTTCTATTGAAAATTAGACAATCTATTCTATATAGTTTGCTTAAGCTATATAGCATAGTTAATTGACTATGCTTAAGCACGAGGCAACTCGTGCCAATTCGTTTAAACCCTCCGGCGTGCATTGATTTTCCTTTGTCGTCGAGCGAACTTGAGATGCGGGTATTTCCGCTCCGCTGTAAATCTACCATTGACCCTGAGAACATGTGAGCTTCATTGAATAAACAGTTTGACTTTAATTACTAATCGGCTACCTCTGTAATCCACGTGCTCATGTTCTTAATTTATCCTGTTATGGAGGGTTTATATTTCATTCAGTTTTTTCTTCATATTTAACGATCTCATAACAGTAAATACTTTATATTAATTAATAAAAACAATTAACTGGCAGTCCTTAACTGTTTAAATCGATACTACACCTGTACTCCGCCTTATCTAGTAGAGAGTTGTCAAAGTGCTTCCCTTTACTAGTTTTGTTAACCATCGCCTGTTTTCCCCAACGGTCTCTAAGTCATGGGCTATCCTGCCTGTATGTCCGTCCGTAGACTTTGAATTACTTCACTATTGACAAAACTTCCCTCCGTAGCTACAATTAACCCCGGGAAGGTTCCATACCGGCCGGACAAAGAGGGCTGCTACTAATCAGTCCTCAAGGCACGGGGTTTCTTTCTCTATTTCTTTTTATTTTGCCTCTCCTCCTCCTCCGCTCCTCCATATTCTTCCTCTTCCCCGTCCTGGTCCTGCATCATTGTGTCTGTCCTCGGTCTAGACTTTTGTGTCTCCGCTAATTAGCCACTTCTTTGTCTGCCGGAGGTCTTCGAACCTGTAGGTGGATCCTCATTAACATCAGCGCCTTCGGAGTTGTCTATTCATCTCGTTAACCACTTTTATACTTTTTTTTTTATTTAGTCTGGCTACCGAACATGGCGATGCGAGTTTGATTCTTCCTCATAGCCTAATCAGGGGAATTGAGTACTTTTTTTTTATAGCATTTTTAATTATAATGTCCGCAGATAAAAACAGAAACAGAAAACAAAATCTTTATTCCGTGACTCTGTTCCGTATGAATTGTAACAGCAAGATACAAATAAATAAATTATCTTCTTAATTCACCTATCAAATATCTTAGATCCCGCACATTCAGCCTGTATCTTCTAACAAATTTGCATACTTGGAACGTTCTTTTCTTATCTGTGCAGAAAGCATTTGGCAAATCTCAACCCGATCCCTGGTTTTTTTTCTTGTTCTCTGTGAAGGCGAAACGAGATTTTGGGGGATTCCAGTGCTCTATAAATACGCCTATATTGTGTGTGTGTTTATTGTAATTACACATGAGATCATAATCGTTTATCACAATTACCAGGGAAGATTGTATTTTTTTTTTTAACTCTCCCAATCTTATTATTCATAATTCATCATAAGTAATATTCTTTTTCATTAATTTTATTCATTTTTGGTTTCAATTACATGATTGATACCTTTTAACTACGATATTTACCAAATGTCATTCACGTCGATTCATTTATGTTGTTGTTTTTGTCATTCAATATCAGCGTTGGTTCATTTAAGTCGCCGTATATGTACATAGGCCCAATATTATTTACAAGCCTTCTCATTCTCCTGGAACAAGGTCCCAGTTTAAATATTTTCCTTTTTACTTCGTTCAATTCGCCTCAGCGCTAACCACGATAACAAAACCTTCAGTAAATGAGTTTATTGTTTTTATTCTTGCTACTAAGTTAAACAATTGTTTTCATCATAGTTTGTAATAAAGACGCTGCTTAATTAGCACTAGCCTCGACATTCTCCTCACTATTATCGCAGATAGATGGCACAATATAGAAATGCCTTGAACTGGCTTGTGCAATTACAGCTCTCATGGCTCCTTTATCGCCTCCAAGAAGATGAAGACCAGCAGATGATGGCCAGGTGGTTCTGAAGGAATCTTCAGCTGCCTGCCCCCTCCCTCCCGTATCCCTTAGCTTTTTCTTGCCTTGGCCTCAGTCAACGACAGTTCACCATAGTGGTGGTTAGTTACTGTTTGGTTAGTAGGTAGTACTCAGTTTTATTTGTGGTTATTGCCGACCTAAAAAGGGAGAATCTACTTTCTCATTGAGGTATATAGCTATTGTCTTTTTGACCGTGTTTGTTGTTTTACCATTGATGTCGTAAGTCATTCAATGAAATGAAATATGTATTATGGAAAAAACACATGAAACGTGAAAAAATTCTGGTTTGTTTTGATAAGATAGAGAACACTTTATTCATATTTTCGAGAAGTTGCCTAATTGTGTTCTAAAAAATACAAAAAAAATGACGAAATATCGTCTGTGAGGCACTATGTACCACCAAGTACAGCATACGTATCTCACATCCAAAGTTTAACAATTTACATTTTGAGGCAACCTTTTTTATTGATTTAAAAAAATATTTTCCCACTATGTCCAAATTTCAAAAAAAAAAAAGTGATATTTTGAGTTAAAAATTCAAGTATACGATTTTATGTATCTGTATAAGTTTCCTATCATGAAGTTTAAAAAAGCGTTACCCCACCGATATTCTAGAAATGTCTGCAACAAAATAATTCAGGTGTAGTGTGTATGGCAGTGTTTATGTCATGTTCCTCTGGCAGTAACCCATAGCGACAGGCCAAGCTGTTCAGTCCATCAGGGTGTAATTTCAGTGCTCATTCAACTTTACGTGCGTGTTTTGGTAACGACCCTATTTTTGTCGCTAAATTTGTTTTTACCAGGCACTTATTTGTATCTACTAACAGAGTAAGTACTCCACTATTTTTTTTTTCTATTTACTTTATCTTACAGTCCTCTCATTTTCCGTATTTGTAGGTCTTTGTCCTTCAGAATTGGTTACTCGTACTAGCGTACCAGCGTAACTTATAGTACCGTACCAGGCGGTGAAGTACAGAATATGGAATGGTGTATCAAACACTGCGTTGCATCAGTTGTCAAGATCGTGTTACGATCTCTGGACCTCAAGCCGAATCTCATTGCTTGTCGAGGGTAAAAATAGACGAATGCCCTCCCAGCGAATTCTCCTTCCATATCTCATTACCTCATGACGTATCGACGGACGATGCGCGGTGTTGCGTTGAGCCGATTTAATGATACTATTTTAGAGTTCGTATGTCGTCCTTTTTTTTTCTCTTAAAATACCAACTATGTAGTCAGGAATACTCGGATTTTCTGCTCTATTACATTTAAGTAACTTTAAACTCAATTCAAGGCACAATTTAGCCGTATCCATAATTGTTATTGCGGTTTTGGTCAATTGCATGGACTGTCCTGTTAGGCGATTCAGGGTTTAGACTGGTGGTATCACTTGGATGTTTCCGTTGAATCTACCTTAAAATATTTTGTAAATAGCACCATAGTTAGTATGTACTGTATAGAAAGATAATCTCTGACCAGATTTAATACTGTTAAGACCTTTCCAACTCGATAGAAATTCCTCAATTTTTTCAGTGGGAACCCTTTGGGCCAATTTTGGTCAAGATCGTATTTCAGCCAGAGGTCACACGGGCATGTCCTGTTAAATATTCAATTTTTGTTCCTAAAAATTGTTTTTTGTCACTTGTACCATTCATTTTTGGTTTAAATCGGCCATTAGGGGGTCCGACAATGGTTGAATTTATGAAAAATATCCGATCCGGTCACGCGGTCATACAATCGCAATTGTTGGAAATATCTGTTCTGAATTGTTCTTATGTAGTCTTCTAGAAAGACCGGAACTGACAATAAACCCAGTCCTGAATAACAGGCAGAGAAATCCTTGTGAAACGGTTCAGTATAATGCGAAGGGTATGGGAGTTATTGAAATTGTATTACTCCTTCAACGACCTCACCCCACTTTGGCCTAAGAGGAAAAATGCCAACAGCGCACTTAAGTGGTAGCTGTTTTACCATCCTGCTTCTCAGCAGCACACCTCTACTGATTCTGAGGATACTATTCCGTATAATAATAATAATAATTGGGAAGATTATTGGGATAGAATTGACCGCGAATGATTGTAAAAGGTAGTAGCTGAAAAGAAGAGAAAATACACGACAATTTCGCTGAAGCATTAAGGTAACATTGCAAATTGGAGAGCTGTGGGATTTGCCCTATCATCATTTGGTTTGATCGCGATGGACACGCTGGAATCCGTCCTGTATCTGGAACTGTCGAAGACAATACTGGACACGGTTCAGCCAGCAACACTTTTAGGAACTACTAGGACACAGTCAGAAAATTTTATGACTTCAATTAAACCAGGCATGACTCGTGACTAACGCAGTCCGGGCAGGTGAATATTCGTGAAGTGTTGCAAAAATGTGAAAAAATCTGATTAATAATTAAAAAAAAATTGAGTGTAGAAGCAAATATTTGTCATGAACTATCATCTCATTACTTCATTACCTTTTCTAAAAGTTGAGAAGATAACGACTTATTTTTAATTTATATTTTCATTCAGTTCCTTATTTGATGTGCTATTATATTTTTGGAGGCTTGCATGAGCTTTGTTATTTTTTTATCAAAAGAAGAAACCCTTATTTTTTCATCTGTGTGAATGTCTGCATGTCTTTGTTTCTTTTTGGATTACTGTTCTAGTATTTTCGAGTCCCCCGTTCAAGCTATAGACATGCTATTTTACTTATTTAAAGGAACAAATCTAAACATCTCCATAAAACGTTATTTAGTGTCATTAATTTGGTTATAAAAAAATATGTTTTCCTATGATTTTGAGTAGGGCATGGAATTAAAGATAGCAGGACTATAGGCCTATTTGTCATAGTCACTAAAGTATTTTAAATAGCCGTAACAAATCCCTTAATTAAGTGATGTATTTTCATAGGTTCATTCTTGTTCGAAATTTTTTTTTCATCCTTTATTTCGCTAGAAACATTGACCATTATGTAAGATTGTCTGGGCAATTACTAGTGCTCCGAATAACCTTCGTTAGGCTCATATGTCCATGTCAATTAGTTCTGTCAAGGGTCACGATGAGTGAAGAAGAGAAAAAATGTTTTGTTTTTTTTGTTTCAATTAAGATTTTTTTCTGGCGGTGGCAATAAAAGAGAATATAGAACAAGGCAGCTGAAAAAAAAAAAATGGCAACGGGTTGAATGGAGACAGGGGATCCGAAAAGAAATTGTTTTAAACGTACAAAGAAGTTAGTGGGCTATGTAATTTGTGATTTACACTACGTTAGCAAGTAGGTAGTCTGCATGGGAGGCAGTACATGCACATGGGAAGGTCAGTGGCTTCAATCAAGAGAGTTCTGAAGTTTACATCGAAATGCTTTCAACAGAAACTATATTTGGTCTGGAGTGTAGCTTTTTTGTAGCACTTGTTGGCCAGTGCTAACACTTATGAAATATATCACTATCCTTTACTATATAATGAGATCTGCCCCTCTTTAATGCTTCTAAGTCAAGTTCAACAGAAGTTCTTTAAATTTAGTTGAACCCTTCATATTCATATTTCAGTCAGATCAGGTCATTTGGTAATGAGACCCAAAAACTTATTTAAACTCTGTGCACTGCATTATCGCCTTGAGAGCTTCTTTTCTAATTGTACTTACCTGTTTCGTTAGTAAAACCATTTTTACTAAAATATTTCTTTTTGCATTTTGAACCTGCTCATCACAACTTTCTATGATACTAAGTTCCTGACCTTTAAATTTTTCTAGACCCGTGAGCATACTCAGAACACGGTGAGCTTAAACCTCGTACTAAGTATAACTACTGTTAAGGATTATAAAAAGGTGAGTTCATCATTATAATTAACGAAGAGGGGGGGGGGCATGGCTTGGGTCAGGATGTTTCTGGTACTAGAGTTCTATGGACGCATTTGTCAGGTTGTACTGTCAGAGATAAGGTAAGTATTAGGAACTCCAAAGTTTACTTCATCACGCGTGCAAACTGAACGCATTTTTGATAAAAAAAAACAAACAAACGAGATAGTCATAAGTCATGGGAGCCACGCTTCCTAAAACAGCGTAAGAAAAATATCATTGGAAAATCAAATCACTGAAATGGCACATTTCAATGACCTGACGAGCATACAAGCGGTTTAAAAATCCAGTATTAAAGAAAACGCCCAAAATAAAGTCCATACCTGAGAGGGCCGAGTCCGTGAGCTCAGGCGGTGGGTTGGTAGTATGGTACAATTCAACCTTCCCTGGTGGACTTTGCACTGACCTTAAATTTAAATTAATAAATTTCGTTGGTTTATAAATTTAAACTTTAACAAGACTTGTTCTGTTCAAATTTCACAATTCTTTTTTGTTTTCTATTAAAAACAACTTTATTATGATAAAATTACAATCTGCCTCATTGGGGAATAAGTAATTGTGAAAAATGATCTCATTCATACCATATTTACAATTTTCATTCACTAGCTCATTCATACAGTATTTACAAACAGCCCAGAGACCTCCCAAGTCCACATGGTTGTCCCTCCTTCGCATGCGAAAGAGGAAGCGGAGTCTTGGGGAGTCCTCCACGCTCCTCCGTCAGCCACATCACTGGATGAGAGCCAGCGAGGGCCACAGACGCTCAGGACACGAATTGGAGAAACTGGCGATTGCCAGGACTCCCACTTTCACGTATAAAATTCCACATTAAACATCTATATCACACTTACTCGTAACATTTTAATTTACACCTCGGTCAATAAAACAACCATCTTTTTTTTTTCAATATTTTTCATTGATGAAAATTTATATTCATATGAAATATTTTTCAATTGTTTGTTTCAGGCTAGAGTGATTGTTAGTGTGGGGCTGTTAATACTGCTCAAAATTTCGACGCTTAGTTGAAAACTGTAAGTATACATCAAGTACTATTCACAATTATGTAGTATATTTGTCAAGTATTTATTTTTATAAGTATGCCGAAAAAATAAAGTAATATGGGCCTGTAGTATATATTTCCTTTTAAATATTATTTGTCATTTAGTGTATTCTCGATGAGTTTATCACTAGTCAACTATTTTTCTCGTCAGTTTACCATGCAACTATATCAGGGCTCTTGTAGAACTTTTAAGGGTCTTGTATGATAAATAGCCCATTTCAGGCGGTTACCCACGCGCTAGAAACTTTATCAAACCGCGAGATTAGAAAATTTATTATAGTCTAGAAGTTTTTTTTTATCCAGGACATTTGGCAATTAATTAATACGCGTTACAGGT
The DNA here is from genome assembly GCA_930367205.1 of Acanthosoma haemorrhoidale. Lineage (NCBI taxonomy): Eukaryota > Metazoa > Arthropoda > Insecta > Hemiptera > Acanthosomatidae > Acanthosoma > Acanthosoma haemorrhoidale. The sequence continues at coordinate 29,162,976 of OV884015.1, forward strand.
ATTTTATATAAGTCCAAGATTCTATAATTTTAAACTTGTATAATTGGATGTTTTTCTAATGATTTCTTAGTATGATAAATTTAATTAATTACTCTATTTTCAAAAGACTGTTTGAAAAAAAACTATTGTTATACTGCTAATAAATGTTATAATGTTAATAAAACTGTTATGTGAATTTATTGATCTGTGATTTTTCTTTATGAATGAATGAGAAAAGATTTTCAGTTATTATTACTCGAACTGCCAATGGGTAATTGTGATAAATAATATATATATATAAACAATACTAGTATAATTATCCCTTGCAATGCAAATTGTCAGGGAAGACATAAGTGTTGGGTCTAGCAGATATTAATATTACTTTGCATTTATAAAAATTAAATCACATCTATTTAGAACTGGAATAACTAAATGAAAATATGAATATAGTTCAATAATAGTATAATGGCAGCTATATTAATGAGTTAGGAGAAAAGGAGCTATTTATAGTTCTTTTGATTTCTTCTGGCTTCTTCTCTGTTGGTATTTTGTTATAAACTATATTTCTGATAAAGTCCTCTACAGCGGAGGACGAATTATAACTTGGACTCCCTTGCAGAATAAACCAGACTTATCAAGAGGAAATGACAACCCAGAGAATAAGTTTGAAAAGCACGTACTTCTTATACAGCACATTGAGAATAGATAAGGAACTGAAAGTCTGATTGCGTTGGATATCAGCGGGAATGAAGTTTTTAGTATTTGTGCATTTGTAGGGTGGTCTACGAAACTTGATCGAAAGAGGTGGTTCTACGAGAAATGCAGGATATAATGAAATGCACGTCATCTCATTAAAGTAAGTAAACTACCTTCAAAAATTAAAATGATAATGATTTGAAGCGTTTTTGCGGAGATCGGCTTGGGTTGATATGAAAGGAGTCAAGTTTTTATCAAGTTTATTTGGACTTACTATGATGCATTTCTGCATCAGGAGGAGACGGATAGTGTCGACTGTTCGGAAAAATAAACTTGATTTAAACTAAACATCTATTTTCCGACCTCCTAACAAACGCTTAAACTCATTGATATAATCAACTCGAAGTAAAATAAAATAATAACTTTTATAAATATTTAAAATCCTAAAACCCTTATACCAAAATCTGTTTACAACATATTAAAATGGCTAAATCAAGACAATAAAACAGCCTTAATTAAAATTTAAAACCTGTTAAAAAAGGAAAGCGCTGCTTAATAGAAATATATACTTTTGTGGTAAGGCAAAAGGACGTGTGTTTCATTTTATTTATTTAAAGCCGTAACCGCCAATAATACCTATGATTATGAAAAATAAGGGATTTGCCTAATGAAAGGGATCTAGTGATTGATATTAAAGGAAGATATATAAATTAGTTGTTTTTGAGGAGATGGTTCCATAAAGGAATAATTGTCGACGTACAAGTTTATTATAGGTTTTATCTAATTGTCATTATGTTTAATTGCCACTTAAGGATGGCGGTAATACATCATAAATCATAGCAGACAATCTAATCTGAATCCACAAGTGCTTTAAATTTTCAAACGTCTATTATGTAAATAAAAGTTCGTTATTGGAGCTCAATCAACCACAGAACAAACAGATGACCTTCAAAAGCTCTAAACGCTAATTGACAACAATAAAGTTTGTGAGGAATGATTATTTTGTTATCGTAATCCCTGATTAACATACAAAAGAAATGACCATTGGCTGTCCTTATGCTACCATTGGCTAATCTTATGAACAGAAAAAGTGCACTTCATACGGCCAGGACCTGTACTGCATCAATCCTGAGGCCAATCCATATAATAAGGGGACCGGAAAGTAGTGTCGGTTTTTTACATTAAATTCAAACATAAATTTTTAACAAGTTTTTTTTTTAATTAATGATGTAATCACCCTCGTTATTAACAGCCTTTTGCCATCTAGTGTGAAAATTTTCAATGCCGGACCGATAAAAATCAACTGGTTACTGAGCAAAATATCTGGAGATGGCATTTTGGACATCATCAAAATTTGTTAGCGATCAGAATAAATTAAAATTCGAGGACACAATATCGGGCGAGTATGATGGGTGAGACTGGAGATGGAAAATGGGTCCTCGGTGATAATCCAAAACGCAAAAGGCGGTGTCTCTCTGCGAATGAATCGTCACGAAGTACACCTAAGCCAGGTTTAGGCGTTTTTGTGTGTTTGGTGGAGTATTCGCGGGGTCGTTCATTTTGAAGTGCTGAAAACTGGACAAACTGTGAATGCAGACCTTTTCTGTGAACAATTGGATCTAGTAAATCAATCTTTAATTTTAAGAGTGCTCAGCGATTGTCAACAGAAGGCGTCATTCTGCAACAAGATAATGCAAGGCGAACCCTGGAAAAAATTAATGAATTGGGGAGAGAGGTATTGCCTCACCCACCATACTCGCCCGATATTGTGCTTTCCATTTATTCCAATCGCTACATTTTCCAAGCGGCAAAAAATTTTAAAATTTGGATGATGTCCAAACTGCCATCTACAGATATTTTGCACAAAAACCAATTGACTTCTATCGATCTGGCATTGAAAATTTGCACGCTAGATGGCCAAAGGTTGTTGATAACGAGGGGGATTATTTCATTGATTAAAAAATTTAGTTGTTTGAACTTAATGTAAAAAAAAACATTACTTTCCGGTCCCCCTAATATATACCTGCTCTGTCCAGTCAAACTGCTACCCAATGAATGAGCTTATGAGACAGATTCCAGAAGAAGGTACCTGTAAAGTCTCAAAAGCAGACTGCGTCAACTACTGGAGCTTTAAGACAGCAGGACTAGGCAGTGTTAAGTCCAACAGCAAGCTTTTGGAACTAGATATTCTGACTCTTTCGCAAAAAAAAACTATGAAAAGGCACGTCTTGTGCAAATGAATGGTTTTTCGGATATAAGGCAGCCCTTGTGTACTTGATATAGGTACATTGAAGGCCCACAAGCTAAGAGACCCACTTCTATTCACTGTGCTGTGAAAGAAAATTTACCGCCCGCCAAGTCTCGTTATCTCTATTTCCACCTTTCACCATTCTTCGGAGTTCCGAATTACCTTCCTTCTCCGGCAGGTAATCTGGCCCGGAAGGGCATTCCAAATGCATATAATATAGGACATCGTCGGTAGTTTTTTTGTTTTTTTTTAACATTCTGATTGATACCTTGCAATTTTAAGTAATGGTGATTTTCCTTTTTCTTTTGTTTGTTTTTCCGGTTTCTTCCTCTACCAATTCAGAGAGAGAGATTACTTCTTCCTAAGAGTAGACGCCACCACCTGAAGAAAAATCCAAATAAATTCAAAGTGGACTTTGATAAATTTCGCTCATTAATTAAAAAAACATTTTCCTTTACGCATTGCACTGCGTTCAGTGGCCGAAAGGGGATTTGAGAGCCTAGTTCATGGCAGTGCCGAGATTTTCTCCGGTTTTATTGAAATATGCACATATTATCTTTTATTATAACCCTAGTCTAGACACCCTCCTCAATTGCGTCAACAGTTTTTTATTATAATTTTTAAAAATAATTATTGATTTAACTAAGATTTTATTAACATTTTTTTTTAATTTTAATTCTAATAATACCCAATTTGACGAAGTTTTAAAACACAGTATGCCTTTCTATCATTGAACAAGCATGGCTTAAGGACCAGGAACTGTAGAAATCAGCTAAAATTTCCAAACATACAAAATTCTAGTGCCTTCACACACTCTTCATTCACCCACCCCATTTCTCACCCATTCAGTAATTCCCACACTTCTGCCGTTGTATAGTGTAACTCTATCCCGAATGAAAGTTAATATTTAATTAGAGTTAATCTCACTTGAATGTGACACTGTTTTTGAGAGTGTTAAGCCCTCCTCGACCTCATTCGTGTTCCCTCGTTTGAGCTGCGTGTGGGCAGAAAAGAAGACAGCTAAGTGGTCTGTGTAGGTACGTCATGAGAGCAAGCCATTGTAGAACGAGGATACGGCAGTGGAGTGAGAGAGGCCGGCTAAATTGTTGTTAATTACCCTGCCAGTTCTTACGGTTAGCACTCTTGTCTATAATTCCAACTTCCTAACAGAAGTGACGTCTTAACTTTTTTTTTATGCTCCACTAAGATTAGAGCACTGTTTTTTGGAGGAGGTGTGGGGGTCGATCCTGGAAGGGTTGAAAGAAAAAGTCACCTTTAGGTGTTAGCCCACAAAGTGCGTTTCCAGCTGCCCTCACTGTCATTGTCAGGAACGAAATGACTTAAAAAATCACAATGTGGTACAAAATATTTATAGCAGATCGCATTAATGAACAACATGATGTATCGATATATAATTTGTAGTTAAGAATCAAACAGATGAAAATTTCTAAAATTGTCAAAAGATTAAAACAGTTAAAAGTATACATGTCCTAAACACAAATAATATACAAAAACCATGTCTGGGACCAGAATACAACTAATATACATAATATCTAATCTGCAATAAAATAAACAGATATATATTTTTAAAAAAATATATCTTGGAAACAATATGGTGCCAGATATACAACTGACTTCAGTTTTGTTTACCAGGCTAACAGACAAACAATCATCGTAATAAATGCATAGATTCTTCTTGGACAATGATGAAAACGTATGTCATTTAAATAACATCCATCCTAAGAGGATCGTCCAAGCTCGAAGTGGATTGTGCAGTTAGATTTAGCCCGTCAAGGCTAACTAAAATTAATTATAATTGCTATTAATAATTTATGATTACGCATGATGGAAACTTATTAATGGGTGGAATATTATATATATGTAAATATGAATATATATTTAAATTTTCGTTTATATCTGTCTAGTGTTCTTCCGGCCAATAGTCGGATCAAGTAATCGATTCATTTATAAGAATTAAAGCTTTAAAATATATGCAAAACATGTTGCGGTTAATAAATAAAATAAATATTAATTCTCAATTTAAATAGACAGAAAATATTACCTATGTAGGGTTTACTTCGAATCTTTAATCTCATCTTCTTTATCTCAATTTCATCCATTTTTATTTATAATAGTTGTCTTAATGTTTGTATTAAAGTCTCTTGGCCTTGTGAGCTTATTATAGGTATTTTTTTATTTCGTTTGTTGTCATTATTTGTTTCGATGGATGTAAATAAATTACGAGAATAATATTTGAATATTAAAAACCAATGTATGTAATGTACAAAAGTATACAGAAATTAAAGGTCTCCCGGTATGATTACTTCTGGCCATAATATACGTATTATGGTAGATTCTTTGAATTCCAATATAAGGTTCTTATCTCGATTACTTTGGCCATATCTATCTATATATATGGCAATCGTTCAAATATATAATTTTCGACGGGTTGCAGCACCTCGCAAATCCAGTGTTAAACAATATGACCCCTCCCGAATCGATGGCAACAGACTGTCGGGGAAAATTTAGGTTAAGAATTAGTATGTAAGTTAGTTTTTAAGTTTTCTTTTGTTGTGATAAAAAAGGTGAGCCCCATCACCTTTTAGAGTATTGTCAATGAAGCCAAATAAATTGTGAATCATTGAACTTGTATTGATTATATAACTTATATGCCGATTCAGAACTTCTATAGAGTGTACCGAAAGTACAGGACATATAAAATGTAGTGTGTAAATAGATTCGCCTAAGAATCTATAGTAAATAAAAGTTCTGTCATTTTTTTTAAGGGGATTGGGGGGAACAAATATATATATATATATATATATATAATTTACTAACTATATTATACTTCAAATATACATATATATAATACTGCGAAATGTTGACCAAAAATACTTCATTTAAATTACTAAACAACCTTGTATCTCCTTTTCAACTAATAAAAAAATATGAATGATTAAAATATAGTCAATAAAGAAACAATTATTCAAATATTAAAACCGGCTCAGAACTGATTTATTATATTATGGGCTCACAAAACTTTATTTTTTGGATTATCTCTGAAATTATTTTTGATTCACCGTTTTTGGTGTTCTTATCCTTGACCGTTGGGGGAAAATAAATCTTTAACAGTTTCTGAGCTGTCGTTTGGGAAATTTGTTTCGTGTTTTTTTTTTTTCTTGTCATAAAATTTCAGCTGGACTAAATAATTTCACGCCGGCTATGGTTGAACAGAGAGACTTGATGATCAGAAGTAGTGCTCTCCCTGCACACCCTGCTATGACCACAAAGGAGGACTTCTGTAGGGCTGCTATTGGTCGAGGCTAGCGACCTCTACCTCCCGAGGCTCCTTTATTTTGGTCCCCCTAGTCGAGCTAAATCCGTCATGGTGCATTCTGCATTCTGCGACTGTGCAGTGCTCCCTTGTACGCTCAATCCTCTCCTTCTTACAGTCGTCCTGTGTCTGTTATTTCTAGCTAGTGTCAGTGATTTGTATAGTTTAGCAATTTTTAAGAACTTGCAACAAAGTTAGCCCGTTATAGTTTCGATTAGAAGAATTAGGCATTATAGAAGAGTAAGTAACATAATTTTGTCTGCTATCGTTATGTAATACGTTTTCAATTTTTTCACATTATGCATGATTTAAACCAAATTTTATCTCGCATATTTCGACTAAGTGACATTTTATAAAATAAAAATATATTGCAATTATGAGACTTTTAAAGGAAAATTCATTGACAAGGGTAATTTTTGTGCTTCTTCTAAAGATTAAGACAAAAAAGTGAAAACGAGGAATTTGATATGAACAATGTTCATAATCTATGGTCAAAGAGAAAACATGTCAAATGCGGAATTTAATCCCGACCTCTGATTTCAGTTCATATTAGGCAAGTCCAAGTGCCTACGATGTATTCATTTAAATGTAGGTTTTTTAAATTATTTTCGAAACGTCGTTTGCTTTTAACAGGATGTCATGCTCTTGTTGACATTCAAAATAATTATAAATAAACGAAATTACATCAATAGATCATTCATTACGTACGGATCCGCCAAATGTTTGTTTTATTTTTGCCTATTCTTTTTGTGGTATAGGTCCCAGTATTATTACACAGGAAAAAAATATATACTCGTGAGCTCTTCAATATATGCGTGCTCTAGCATTTATGTCATCCATATCGGAAAGATCATCACTAGCACAGCTGGTAGAGCACCAGAGACTGGTCATGGGGAAGGCTGGGTTCGAGTCTCAATCCAGCCCATTGTTTTTTTGCTAATAATTATTTGTATTTATTTTATTTATGGAATGAATTAAATGTCATTTCGTCTAATCTATGTAGAACAGGAGGGAATTAAATGATTTCTGAGAACTATTTTTTTCACGACGACCGCTCTCGACTTCTAGAGCAGCCTGTGTGGTCCATTTTTTATTCGTGCCCTATTAAGGTGGGCCACGTTTCCCGGGTCTGAGGTTCCACCTGCTCACCTGCTGGATAATTCTATCCAATAGATAACGTTAGTTACCAACGCGAGGCTCGAATCCGCAATTTCACAGCCGTACACCGGGGATCATTCTTAAAGCTCTTTGGAACATAATTTATTGTCTCTTTGCGATACCAATATAAATAAATAAATAAAGCTTTTATTGCATGAGGAAACAAACAATATTTTGTAAAATAAATAATAACTTGTGACAATATAAATAAAAAGTACTGCTTCTGAGCTATTTACAATTATTATTAATAATCTATTACAAAGTTATACCTAGTACTTCAAAAAACTGTTTGCAATATATTTACAACTATAAATAAGCAGATATGATTGGAACATATTGCCTCGTGCAGGCCTCCCCTTAATGGGGGTGATGGTCTAACTTCCCTGGAGACCAAAACCTACTGGGAAGTGGAGCTCGCAATTTCATTCCATAGTTCTTTCCAATTTTCTTTATCACGAGCAGTTCTCATCCAATTGGGACCAGTGACAGTCTTGAGGACATCACTCCAGCGCCTGTGGTGTCTTCCTCGCCTTCTCTTTAAATTATATGGGATCCATTCGGTAACCTTTAAAGACCATCTGTCATCCTGAATTCTGGCAAGGTGCCCCGCCCATTTTCATTTAATTTTCCTTATATGTAGGCTTATATCCTTAACTACAAATTCTTTGCCCATAGTTGCACACTTAATTTTATTCTTTTTCTTGTAGTTTATCATGCTTCTTAGAGCAGAATTTTGCCATACTCTTAACTTGGATTCTTGCTTTTTGGTGAGTGCCCAGGTTTGACAGCCGTAAGTGACTGAAGAAAGAACGCAGCTTTCAAACATCACTTTCTTATCTTCCGAGTTTAAGTTACCCTTCATTACTTCTCTTAAGGACCAGTATTTCTGCCAACCTCTTGTGATTTTCCTTTGTAATTCCTTTGTTGCACGATTAGTAAAAGATACAAGCTGTCCCAAATAAACAAGTTCTTCTACGTACTGCTGTGTTACTCCACTTAATCTTATTTCTTCTTTCACACTGTTCGTCATTAACATTGTTTTGGAGTAATTCGGGATTAGTCCTACTTCCACGCTATGAGTTAAGAGATCTTCCAGGATTTGTTTAAGTTCTTCAATCTTGCCTGAGATCAAAACTATGTCATCGGCAAATTTTAAGTTACTTCCATCAATACTAATACCCGTATTGCTCCAGTCAATTGCTTTAAACACTTTCTCCAGTAACACTAGAAACAAAGTTGGTGATAGCGGATCTCCCTGTCTTACTCAGTATTTTGTTAGACCAAATACTAACCGAGTTGACAGAGCAACGCTTTCGAAGAAGACACTGAGGCCGAGAATAGCTTCTAAAATGCTCAGACGTCTCGGAATTCAGATTCCACGAAGCTTTCTAAATATGTGACACCGTCTGAAAATGCACACAGAATAAATTAAGACTGATTTTATTTCTGTGCTGCTTCAATAAGTTTCGCAATTAGGACCAACAATTTTACTCTTAAAAACATTTTAAACCAAAATAATCTATTTGTTTTCAAATTATAACTGACAGTTTCTTTTTACATCAGTTATGAATTATTTTCTATTTTTTTTAAATAGGCAAACTCAAAAGAGAAGAAACATTGTGTAAATCATCAATAATGAAATAAAAACGGCTTAGGACGTAGTTAATACTTGATTGATATTGTTGACTCACATATTTCGAAATTCTTTTGGAGTCTTCTTTAATAAGTTTTCGACTTTGGGAAAAATCGTTACTTTTTATTTTAAATATCCTCTGAACTTTGTCCCAGTTAAGGAAGCGCTTGACTTTTCACGTTTCAATTTTTTTTTTTTTAACTTTTGTTATACTATTTTAACCAAATCAGTATCAGTATTTTTGAAGTGTTCAAAGCCTCTCTGTTCTGATCTCTTTGATTCGAGAATTTAATTTGGACAAAAAAATTATCTTCGTTCGACAGGTGTATAATGCTAAGAATATTGTAATCCTAATATTATATATAAGCTCCTAAAAGCCCCTTCATGGAAGTCACTGGTGGTTCTTGTTATTTTTTTAGTAAGCAACCGCATCCCTCCCTGAAACAACCCTTCCTTCTCATATTCACATCTGTATCAACTTTAGTTCCAGTCCCCACTTGTTAACACTTGTCTCTCAGACACGAGTCCCTGAACACCCCTCCGACCCAGTAGTATGTAATATCATAATTCTTAATATCTGTTTATACCATTTTTGCTTGTACTTCATAATAAAGCTTTTCTTTCATTTCTTTTAAAATACTCTCCTCTACAAAGATTATTTAACTGACTACAAATTTAATGTGTCATTGGGACCTCCCAACCTTTTTTTCTTTACTTTTTTTCCCTACCACGGGAACGATATCCCAGATGGGGCTCCGTCATGGACCTCGTGCACTTTAAGATCTTCGGGACCACACAAAGGTCAGCTTGGGATTAACTGAACAAAATAAGTAAGCATTGGCTGTGTACCCGATTACTTTGTGGTGTGCCAAATTTTGAATCTTGATTTAACCTTTGGTGACAAATCTTGAGTGTTCAAAGAACGGCCAACCCGAAGGCAAACGTTTTGACTCTTCTTAGAATTAAGCTGATCAATATAGACCCTGCTTGGGATCTTGGGCTCATTTCACGATGGTCACACAAATTTTTAATAGTGTTTACTGTAAAATATGCCATTAATGACAGTGTTTTTAACTAATTACTGTAGTTTAATGGTTAATTGTGGTGCATACATTCAAGTACAGTTGGGTCTAAGGGAATCCATAATGCGCCTTGAGTATATTATCTTTGACCCTTTTATTCCCAAAATTTCCTTTTTAAGACAGACCCAACCCCTGCAGAGTGAGTACTGGGTTGGGATCCTCCTGCTAATAGCCTCCTTAGTAACTGAACCGTTAGCCATGATACAGCACTCCCTTATCTGGGATCTGGGGCTCACGGGTCGAGGGCTGAAAGGCCGACTGCCTGCCGCTTCTTATTTAGACAACATCAATCGAGTATAAATCTACTCGCCAACTTGGCCTAGAACCCACATCCTTGAATGGAACAGTTCTAGGTCACATCAAAGCCTCCATGGAATAAAATCGGCATCTTGTCTAATAAAAATAGGTTTTAATATCATTATTATGTATTCAAACCGTTATTGGCCAGATTCTGGTATTGGTCGCATAACATGATCCAGCATAGAGCACATCATAGTTTATTAGAGCATTTCCATGCTACTTGAATGTGTAGTTTGTTTGGTTAGCTTTTGATCATTTTTAGGTTTAAAGTGTTCTCCGTTTTAAATCGGTTACACTAATTTCATTTTATTATAAATGAAAGGGTATGAAAAAATATCTTTGTTATATGACAATAAAAATGTGAGCTAAAAGGTTTGAGGAGGTGGCAGGTTAACTCGGGATCACGACAATTATGTCATGTAAATGGAAGTTGATAAGCCAGCACAGCTTGGAGGACGTGTCTTCTTTGGTATCCAGAGAGGAGAACTTCCTTCATACGGAAATAGAAAATCTTCAAGGATCGATCCTGTTCAAGGAGCACGGGCTGGGAAGATGGAAGGGCACAACGAAGCAACGCGTCAAAAACGCTTTTACAAGATGACATGGGAATCGTCGTAAACATTACAATAAGGAATCGCTTGTATGAAACTGCAAATATATAACCAATGGCTTGGATTGTTAATGTGATAACATATTCCAACTTGTATACCCAACGTTTCTGCTCTTGATAATGACCATATTTATTTGGTCATTGCTTCGCCCTGTACAGTTCCGAGGCGAGAAAATAGTAATTTTTAAGAGGTTCTGGTCCTCCTCGCTCGCCTGACGACCGTTCATATTGTCAGACCCCCTGCTGTCGACAGAGATATAGCTCACATATAAAATAGCTTTAACGGTATAACAGTGTCATTACTTCTGTAAAAAAAAAATGGCCCGAAAAAATGAATTAGAGCGTAAAAGCCATGACGAAGAGGTACAAAAGCTGATGCCAACACTGTGGAACGGCCAGCTTTGGCAGTGACTGCCGTGCTACCGGTGGCGGTCATTGGCGTGACCCGGCATCTGCTGGGTCATTATCTGTATCTCTGTGTTATCGCTTATGACGTCATGGTCTGCCGTTTTTATGTATGATTCATCAGTCAGTTCACGAACGATATGTCAAAGCCTATAAAGGCCATCATCGATCTCTATCGCAATATTTCTCACTTGAATTTGTCAATCTCTCTTATGCATTGTGCCTTAGAAACTTTCTGGAAAGAAAATCTTTAGGTAAAAATATAAGGTGAAAGGTTCATCGAATTAATTTTTTTGGCGAGGTTTCGATACAATGTTCTTTACCAAGCTGGCCTTCTAATTTTCTATTCATTATTACTATTGCTGTTTACTCTTTATACAATGTATGTCGGATACTATATTTTTGCTTAATATTTTGCAATTTTCCCATTATTTATCATTTAACTTTACTTTATGTTTAATCTTCACTACCTTTTCAGCCAATATTTTTACAACCTTGTAAAAGAGTAACCACTAATATTATCACTATTTATTAGAGTACTTACAACTAAATTATTATGTCTTCATTGTAATAATCACAAATAATTCAAGTATTATCAATAGTTCAACTAGCACAACATGATATTATAAAAAATCAAATTTATCCATACTAACGCCAAAAATATAATATGATCTGATCAGTAAATTTTGAAAATCCCTCTTCAGAATTATTTGCAGATAAAAAATGTATATTTTTTTAAGAATAATTTTTGGTAAAAAAAATCACCTTACACTTTCTAATTGGTAAGCACTTAAAAATAAACGACTAAATCCTGGATTAATTTGTAGGTTCCTTCATATCGCATTGTATATAAGAACAAAAGACTAACCCAAGTTCTCGAAATAGACTGATTTATTTCAGTAATCTGACATATGTGGGATCATGGGATGTTTACATTTAATTTTCAATACAGAGCTGTCTCTGACTTTAACTTTTATATATATATGTATACATGTTGAAAATATGTGGTATTTTAATGTGCGCAATAACTTGAGATGTTGATGAATAAGACGCAAAACATCAACCGTTTCAATACCGCCTAAATGTACGGCATTGTCCTCGTGTCTCGTGTTTAAGGACTGTATGTATGTATGTATTTATACCGTAAGTACAGTATAAAGACTGTCAGACAACACAACCCCCTTCGACAGTTAAATAATCTTGGTAGCCCTTTATTATGAATTACAAGCAAAATACTGGTATATACAAATATTAAGAGATCAGAGTTACAATATATGGTTTGAATGTCTATGAGAAAGTGGAGTGTCTGGGGTTAAAGCTGAGACACATATGTATAAGAAAAGGATAAGTTTCTGGGAAGTAGGGAGGTCTTGGAAGGATGTGGTTGCGTACTTAAAAATAACAGGGATCCATCTGTGACTTCAATGAAGTCACAAGCCAGGTATGCAGTTCTGCTCAAGACACTCGCACTGTTCACAGTATTACAAAAGTGACGATTCTCCCCTTTCACGGAATCCATTTTCCATTTACGTCTCCGCCCTATCTTTGAAGGTATCCTTCAACCGTAAAATATGGTATGAATGAGATCATTTATCTGTATTATTATTGCCTTATAAAAGGCAGATTGTAATTATTTCACAATAAAGTTCTGAACTTATATAATCAACCGTAAAATGGCAAAGGCTAGTAATAGTTTCGAAATGGACATCAAAAGTTCAAAAATAATTGTATTCGCTTAAACGAACGCCCAGTAAATAGAAAATTTTATGAGTTGGTTACATTTTGTAAAGCGTATAAGAAATAGTAAAAATTTTAGAAATTGATAAAAAAAAAAAAAGGCTAAAAAAAACGCGTACAAAAATTCCGATCTAAATTATATTTAGCTGCACAGCAAGACGGTGCCAGAATAACATGTTATTTGTAGATGCTCGCGTTAATTCTGTTGTTTACACGCTCTGATATTACACCTTATATACGACTTAATGCGGAGTTATTTACTACGTCTTGGAACATTAGCTCCATATTCGTTCATTGTGTTGTGAGAGGAGATTGTAGGAGTTTATTTGGACTGTACCTTAAGAGTTATTAGTGGCCCACTGGTTGTTATCAAGGGCGAGGTCTTAAATTCAGGGACAATTTAGATTTTGGCCCTAACAATGATTTCGACTGTTCTTTTCTTTTTAAATTATTTACCAATCGTAAGCCCAGTCCAAGATTTTGAAGCTGGCGTCGTAATTGTACTTGTGTATTAGTGGCCAAGCGTGAGTCGAATGTATTCATTGAATTGAATTTTCGAGTTTTGGGCGATGTAACTAAAGTTTTCTTGCTTATCGCCTTGAAGTCGGTTGTAAGTATTTAAGTGACGTCAGCGAATGGGAATTGGTTACTGTTCGGGTGTACAGGAATTTCTTCTTATGCAATGGTTGGAAAAAAAATACTTACTGGTGACTAAATGTCTTCAGTATTAAATAACACCTTTTGGGAAATTCTTATCTTATCAATTTATGTATGCTGGGGTACTTGTACCAAATGCCTTGTGCCAAGTCCTTTGTCGGGGCACACCTTCTAAGATCTTATGGAGTCAGATCAAAACGAATTAAGCTCCCCGCCGACAAGGCCGCCAGCCAGGGTGAAAGACATAGGTACACCCGTCTTATCTCTTTCTAGGCGCTCGACGGATGGCGGCTAGAGGTTGTAGCGACCCTAGCCCGCGGCGGGCGTCTTCTCCCCCCTTTAGGAATATTCGACATCTAACCCGACACAAATATTAAGAGTTACGTTACTACAAACTGGGTAGAAGGTCTAGGGACGAGCGGGGTCTGGGGCTAAAGCTGAGACATATATGCATAAGAAAAGGATAAGATTCTGGGAAGTAAGGAGGGTTGCTTACTTAAAAATAATAGGAACCATCAGTGACTTCCATGAAGTATACAGAAGGCTCCTCAACGAGGTATACAGTTCTGCTCAACCCCCTTCTACTTTTAGCATTATAATATTCTTGGCATTATAAATCTGTAGATGGTTGCCACCAGAAATCAAATCTATTATTATATATTTGTAATTGCTGTCTAGCTGTAGGTTAAAAAAAAACAGTTTATCAAATGGTATTGCCATTGTCGGAAATCTTTAAAAAAAATAACGATAATTTCCTAGATAATGCATTGCGAATGTTTTCCAGGAAGTAGGCCACTCACTAAAAGAGTCTTTGTAAGAGCAGTCTTCTGAAGTTCTTCAAAATTAGACTAGAAGTTGTGATTTATGGCCACACTGAATTAGCACAGTTGTTTATGCCTGCTCCCACCGGTTTGTGTTGAGTGCCTTAGCTTAGAAACAGATGCGCTTCTGTTTGTTTTCGGAGAAGAGTTGAAACGAAAAAGAGTTCGCTACGAGGAAATGTTATGCCGTCTCTTTTCTGTTTAGATAATATCATGAGCCGTACCAAATTTATCTTAAATCCGACCTTTGCTTATTTGTCTGTATATTGGCGCTCTGTCTCTTCCTATTACGTTATTGCTGTTAGACGGTGGAGTGTTTTGCTTTCTCGTCATGGAGTGTTTTGCTCATTCGTTGGGAGGGAATCTTGATCATTAACAGTCGCATCCAAGTTAACATGTTCCACTTTTTCAAGATAATTATTCTTCCTTATTTCCCGATTCATGGGATATATAGCTTGCTTGGGAAGGGTCGTTGCTCTTTCCTCATCTATCGCAACGGCGATATCATCCGTTTTTATCATTTGTAAATACACTATCGTGAGAAGCAATACAATATGCAAGGTTCAATTTAAACTCATCCATAATATTTATTGGTCAAAAATTGTATTCTTATTCGGGGATTAGACTGGTACTAATAGGGCTTACCGATTGAATCTACAGTTATATAATGCTAAGAATATTATAATCATAATATTATATATAAGGCTAAAGGCCCCTTCTAGTGTATACCTGCCTCGGGACTTCGTGGAAGTCACTGGTGGTTCTTGTTATTTTTTAGTAAGCAACCGCATTAGGGAGGTAACAACCCTTCCTTCGCATATTCACATATGTCTAACCTTTATTTCCAGTCCACACTCTCCCAGACACGAGTCCCTTAACACCTCCCCGACCCAGTATGTAGTAATCATAACTCTTGATATTTTTATATACCAGTGTTTTGCTTGTACTTCAATTATGAAGTTACCATAAAATATTCCGATTGAGAGTTAGATAAATACCACTATAGTTATTATATAAATACAGTTCTTTGAAAACTAATAGAAATTCTTCAATTTCTTTAAATCCTTGTGGTCACGTGGACAAAGCCTGGGTCCTTAAAAACTCATTTTTTCTGTATAATCACTTTTGCAATCTGTTCAATGCATTTTGGTTTAAATCTATCTTGAGAAGTCCCAACAATGGCCATTAGTTTTGGTCAGGTCACGCGGTCATGGAAGTTTTGACAAGATGCTTAAGAATTCCAACTGTGTTGAAAATATCTTAAGTAAATTCTTCGTATATGGTCTTCGATAGGAACTGTTACTGATAAGATGTTGATTGTCTCAACATGAACCTCATTTTTTGTGCTTATAAACTAATTTTGTACCACTTTTAGACTCGGTACAATTCATTTTGGTTTTGGTGTTTTAGATATTACAGTCCACTTGATGGATTTCATTTCTTCTTATTCTTCATTCCTTTTATATAAATTATGTTCTTTTACCATCTATTCTTACGAAAATTTATTACTATCTTCTTAGATTCTATATAAGATTACTATCTTAATTATTTAGTGGTCTTGTATAGTTTATGTTTAGTGGTACTTAACTGTTTTATTGATAAAACTGTAATATATAGTATTTAAAATATGGTCACAGGGTTACACCTCATTGTCTATAAAAATATAAATTTGTACGGTTAATTAAAACTGTCATCCCTAATTAAACCCGTGGATAATGAAACACCGACGGAGCCGAGAGCACCGACTGTGGATTAAGACGAATCCCGTAGTAGACAATCAGATGAAGGCGCAATCACAGCCCTGTGCCGCAGCTCGCCAAACCCCATCTCTTGTCGGTTAAACCCACTTTAATGAACTTAACAATTCACTCAGGATACGCCCCGCCTTCTGGGGTAACCTTCGGGATTCGGCGGTGATCCTTTCTTCGTATCTATTGATTAGTTTCTTTTCACAATGAGTTACGTATAATATATGTATACTTGCATATATGTACTTGGCAGCTATAGATGTATACATTCATTTATATGTAATATTTAAGTCCGAAGGGGTAAATAAGTACTGGGTGACCGTTTATCTGCCTTTATATCTATATGTTCAATGGCAGCCGTTAGGTTCAGATGCTGTCGTTTTTCTGTGTTTCCACGTTCTTCAAACAGGAGTTGTTCGTTGAAGTGGTGCCTTGATTCGAGCATTTTTAAAACATTTAGTGTAACCTTTCCACTGACCCATAAAACATATTTCTAGGATTTTTCGGTGACGAAATATAGAAAATAAATATAAACACTGGTCTAGCCTACTACATTCCTACTACACTACAACTACTAAAAGGATTGGTAGTGAGAGCGGTTTATTTCAGCATGTTTTTTCTTAAACTACCTTTTAAAAAATTTGCTAAGAACAAGTAGGAGGGACTTGAGAAGTACTGTATACCTGCCTCGTGACTTCATGGAAGTCACTGATAGTTCCTGTTACTTTTGAGTAAGCAACCGCATGCCTCCTTACTCACTACTTCGCAGAATCTTATCCTTTTCTTATACAGATACGTCTCAGCTTTAGCCCTAGACATTCCACCCAGTATGTAGTAACGTAACTCTTAATATTTGTATATACCAGTCCTTTGATTGTACTTCATAATAAAGTTTTTCTTTATTTTCTTTTAAAAACTCTCCTCTACAAATATTATTCAACTCATAATACTCTAGATCAGGGGCAGTCAACCTTTTTATACTTACCGTCCACTTTTGTATCTCTGTTAGTAAAATTTTCTAAACCGCCCACCGGTTCCTCATTAATGGTGATTTATAAAGTAGGGAAGTAACTTTACTTTAAAAAATTCATCAATCAGAGTTACAGCAAGTTAAAGCATATAATAATAAATACTTACCAAATACTTTATGTCGAACTTTCGCTAAGTTTGGCAGAATAAATATTTATTCTGATTATAACAACTTACTGTAGTTAAATCTAATTTTTTACTTATACTTGGCATACATAGAAGTATGAAATTCCATTTAATTATTATATGAGATCCCTGAGGCGGATGCTGCGAAACTAAAGACTGGATTTTTGTTAGGAACGAACGAAGGTATCCTCTATCGGAAATATTCAGGCGGTACATTCTTTGATCATAATGTGATTAACACCACTGAAGCCTGATTCCACAAGATATGGGATAGGGAAATAGGTATCAATAAACTGAATATAATTTGACGTAAGAGCGGCATTTTATTACTTTTAATGTCCGCCATTATCGAATTAATGTTTACTTTCTTCGTCATATCTAATTTCTGAGAGTTCTTCTTGACAAGTTGTATTATGTCGCAGTGTCATGTATTTTTACTTACATAACGTCAAATGCGTAGGCGGTACAAACAGTATATTTTCAGAAATTTAAATTGTCTCGGGAAAGCTGCAACGCCCACCAGTTGTTAGTAGGGACTAGGTTGACTATGAATGTTCTAGAACGTCGTAGGATCATATCGCCCATTTTATAAGAAATAAAGAGAAATTTATTAGTGTGTATAAATTTGTTAAGTTAAAATAAAGGGAATATATGCGATAAATAAGTCGGCCTCATTTACATTTAAAAGAACTTCCCACAAAATAATAGAATCGCTTTGATTTAAAAAGTTCCTATGATTTATTGATGACATATGCAGAGGTGATATGGTAAGGGTGAAACCATGTATTTCGGTTGAGGTTTACCGGTGGAAGGTTGTTCATTAGCGGGAGAACAGGCGCGTTATCCACAGGTGTGTTGTATGCCCTCAGGGCTACCGTGGAACGGTTTTAGCTCTAACACAATGGGAACTGAATCCTCGCGCTAAGGTTTTCCTCTAAGTGTTGAAGGTGTCACTTAAACTTTTTGTATGATTGAACAGTTGTGTTATAGAGGATCATAGATTGTTGGAAGTATTGTCAAATGATTTAATAAATTTTTAAACAGGTGCGTTAACACCAGCCCAACTATTCTCTGCATTCTTTCTTGGCTTTACATGTCATTAATTTGTTTTTTAAATACAATGCTGTTGGTGATTTGTGTAAGCAAAACTGTAGGTCTTGCAAAACTTGCAAGCTACCTAAAACATTCATGAGTTTGTGTAGTTGGTATCTCGGCTTGGGTTCCTTATTCTCAGACAACGTTTTGAAATGAAGCATGTATGTCTGCATTAGGTCCCGATAATAAGAAACATGTTGGGTGTTAAACATAATTGTTACGAATTAGCGACAATAGTTAAGTGCAAAATATAAAACAAAAACGATGCTGTTATTAGTTCATAGCGGGTTGTTAATGAATCGATGTTAATATTTAATTTGTCCTTGCTATTTTGCACTTAGCTATTGTCACTAATTCATACCAATCACTCTCACTATTTTCTTGTTATTAGTATCTATGTCGAAACGTTGTTCACGAATAATTTTAATGAAGACCTCTCTTTTTCATCGATACGATCTTCCAACAAAACCTTCAACTCATAAACATTTACGGTTTACAATGAACTCACGATAATATTTTTATTTTTTTCTTCTAAATATAACTTAAATAATTTTATATCTGATTAATAATAATAAAATAGTGGATAGGAAATAAAATATGAATAGTTTGTGATGTAATTATTCGTTAAATCAGCACGGTAGGTTCCTGAAGCCTTTTCCTAAGCTGGGGCTAACTCGAATAAGCTTTACGTAACGCTTTATACGGAGGGTGTATTCTAAGCTGACATACTGGCGTAAGTCATACTAGTATAGTTCATACTAGGCTATAGTATAGTGCTTCTCATCTGTGGGTGGAGCTTTTCTACGGGTTCTTCTCTAGGTTTATCGAGGTGTTGCTGGTATCAACTTACATTACTTTAATGTCTTGAACGCAGCTGACGATTTTCGCCGTCGGAAAAGTTATTGCCGAGCACGGAAAGTAGTAGTTGTATTGGTGTGGTTTTTAAAATGATTCAATTGACTTCTGAATTTTCTGGCATCGAAGTATGTTCATTGGTTGTTGGTTAAGATACAGTAACGGTAGGTACGTGAAAAAAAACTTTTACGATTGCTCAGATGACAGTTCGGAAGCTATTTAAGATTTCAAGTTATGATTGAAAAAGCATGGATGAAGACACATGGACACGCAGGACATTATAAGACATTCCATTAATAAGGTTTCATGGCAAACAATAGAATTACCTTGGAAGTTATTAATACAAGCAGGTTTTTTTCTCATTAATAGTATTTTAGTTTTTTAAACATTTTTTTTAAGTGTTGCAAAGGCGATTTTCTTTTATAAGTATTTAAGGAAATTACGTGCAATCCCGTACCTTCATTTTCTGTCCTTACATTCTAGGTCTTTTATTATATATATATGTATCCTTAGCTCCTCCAGAACCGGTGTGTATTGCTAATGTGAATGAGAGAGTGAATACAAATTTGTTGAAATGGCATGAATAAGATCATTTATCACAATTATCTGTTGCCTTTTTCTCGCAGGATGTAATTTTTTACAAATACAAGTTTAATTTTTTTTAGAAAATTATATATTTTATTATAAGAATACAATTTACTTTAAACTAGACAGTCCTCACCAAAAAGGGGAAAGAAAACTTATCTAGACCTATTTGGCAGAACTAAGAGTCACAACTGAACGTATAAATACACAAGCATGGAAAATAATAATAAAACTCCATGGTTGTTGTAAAATGAGTTTTTGGTGTGAAAACATCAGTGAGGTAACTGTTCTTCGAATCAACCAGTCGTTCATATTCTCAGATGAAAATCGAAGAAAATAATTGAATTTTCCTCTTTTCAATCGACTCCTTGATGAAACCAAAAAAAAAAAAAATGAAATTATCAGGGACAGTTTTAAGTGAAAACTGCACCTAAATTTAAGAGCAGTCAATATTTCGAAGATAATTGCTTTAAAGTCGGCACTGGAAATAGCTCCCCCCCCCCTCCCGGCGAAATGTCAAACCTTATTAAGTTCGACCCATGCTTCGTTTAACATTCCTCCCTCTCTCTCCTTTTCCCCTCCCTCCTTCTTTCTATCTTTGACACAGGCTGCATAGAATTAGAGCATGACTACTTACCTGTTGGCATTTCCGCCAAATACTTCGCAAGCAGTGGTCAGCTTTGCTGTGGGACTAAAGTATCTTAACAATGGGAACAATGCGCCATAGTGTAAAGAATCTATTTTTTTGACTTATCGGTTGAAGAGAAAATACTGTACCATAGTACCTGCCAAAAGACTAAATACCCTTGCCACAAGTAAAGTCATTCATTTTTTTATTAATGTGGGTTCACGTACCACAACTAATAACTGTTGATAAGATTGAACTTAAACTATAATGACAGAACTATAGGGTTCCTTTTATTTATGCACTGTACGAGATATTTCTTTAATAATTAAAAAATATTAAAAAGAAAAGTTCGGAACGGATCCCTCTCCTCTACCCTTAAGTTTTAAGTTGTTTTTTTTTTTGTGGTAATGTTGCAAAATTATTGTATTAAGTCATCGATTGGGAATGGGATTGTTGAAATAATCCTAGCCAATATACTAGCCCTTATTCTACTGGCGACCACAGACAACCATTGCCAGATCCAAATCTTTCCTAGGGGGCGAGATTGTAATCATCCACTCAGAAATGAGGATAATAGAATACTGTTAGCCAGATAAAATAACAACGATACCAACAGATTAACTATTTTATATCGTACAGGATAATATAGGACAGATATGGGCTGATGGAGGAACATGTGATCAGTTGAATAATAAATAAAAGAATGGCAATGCTACTGATCCAGAACAACTTCTAGTTACTTGCAAAGTCCGATGATTAGGGCTCTGCTTTCAAAGAAGTAACGGGGAATCTTTTTTTGTCTGTTTATTTGTGTGCTAAAAGGTAGCCTCAATAAAATCAACCCAGTTGGATCTGAGTTTTTAAATTACATAAGTTCAACAGCATCTACGCTGTTATATGTTTTGATTAAGATATAAAATCGTCAAAGAAACTTTAAATAGGCTTTCACCTAGCGCCAAAGAGTTAGTTTGTGAACAATCTATAAGATTGGCTAAGGGAAAAACTAGTTTCACTAGACTGCATTGAGTGTACCGAACAAACATTGCAGTTATGTCTGCCATCGGCACCGATAGCTCGCCTCCTCCCCCTCCCCGCTAACTTTATCGGGAAACAACGGGAGCGGAAGAGGAGAAAATCCGATTAAAGCGGGAAAAGTAAAAGACTAAGTGGAAAATGGTGATTAGCTTTTGGGTCGCTAACCCCTGGTAAATAATGTGATGGGATCGATCCGATTCAACGGCCTTTCGTTACGACGTCCGCCTCAGCTTCTTCGGGTTGTTGTCCGGTGTCGTGTAGGCTGTGACAGGTTGTCTCCTATAAATAGCTTTTCGAAAAATACTCGTTCAGGGGGCTGGTGAATTTTTTCCTGAGATTTACTATCGGGATTTCCAGAGACCTAAGGCATTTCGCTTCACTAATCCAAGCTGAGATGGCTCCTCCTTTCCGCCCGTCGTCAATACTTCCTGGGACCCCTCACCTCTTCAGTACTATCATGACAAAAGTCTCCTTACCTGTAAAACCACCTCCGACTCAAATCAGCCATCAAATCTCCCAATATAGATTCTGCCCATCCTAGTTTGCTTCCTTATTTTGCTATCCGTCTCCCAGACTGGAACTTAATTCCAATTTGTCGTTCAATGCTCTCCTAATCTTTGAGTCTAGACTTTATCAGTTCCTTATCTCCTCCAAGCCTAACAATTCATAATTCGTATTATTCTTTTTAGTTTGCATTAATTGTATACATTCCTACATTTAATACATCCTAGCAACCTTTCACGCTTATATCCCCCTCCCCGGTAATAATTCCTTATGTTTTTAATTGATAGTGGATGTCATTCAGCCCTATTAATTCATGTTTTCTTTTTGTTTATGGAAGTCACCGAGCAATTAACAACTAATTTACCCACTATTATGAAATAATATCATCAGTGCAACTTATGTTAAATATCTGGTCAGATAGCTATACTTATTTGTACCTTATTGTTATTTTTAGCGGACAATATAGAGATATTTCATTTCACTCTTTAAATAAAGAATTTTATTGTTGGTTCTCGAAACTGTTTTCTTTATCATCTTTTTTTGAATTACGGTCCTTAACCGCTGTAGAAGAATTCGGAACATTAAAGTGAAACCTGCTCAACTTTCTGTCCACTCTTATCTTATGAACCTTATTTCATTTCAACTATAATTAAAGTTCCATATTTTCAATCATCGAGGACTGTACCTCTTTAAGATTTCCGATCGACTGAAACATTTTTACGACCACAGCTGTAGAACAGACAGACAGACGAAAGGCAAAACATCGGTGAAAGTAGAGCCTCTCCCATTGGGATCTTTAATCCTCCTTTCCGAATACAAGACTGATGAGATGTAAGAGAAAGACAGACGTAATCGCTGGCTTGCGGGATAATTCGATGGCTCACGGCACCGCTGGTATACGTCACCCGCAATACATTTGTACTGGCTCTCCTGTGTTCTCGATACAGTGTTAGTACGGTGTTTTGTTCTAGCTTTATGTACTATATTTTGTAAACAATATTGTTACAATAAAATTGCCGAAACAATTATCTGTATAAATTGAAAAAACAGCAACAACTGAATGAAAACCCGTTTTCAAAAAAGAAAAACAACTTTGATATTCTTTTTTGAGTTACCGTTTCTAATGTATCTCTAACTGGGAGGAAGATAATCAGAACTTTAAAACTAATGCTTCAACCAAAAACTGATCACCATACCTCAAGTTGACGTTGAGCTCATCTTTAAAAGATCAAACTGATTGAATTATTTTTAGAAAATATGAGAACAATATAGAGACGATGAAAGATCCTTTTGCCTTTTCTGGCTTGACAAAAAAACATTAACGCTGGCAATGCTTATAATTACAAAACGTCATTAAAAACTTCAACAATACGGTATAAATCTGAACTGGAATAAGTCTAAAACATACGTTTTCAGAGCTGTTTTTAAACGTTGGAAGAATATTCCTGAAAATTTGTGTGTTAGATATAAACTAACAAATTTTCCACCAATCAAGACGAAATGCATTAAAACCCAATAATATCCATTTCTGTACACAAAGTCAGCTTATCCCCGAAACCAAATATCCTAATGGCTTAGTGTGAAAAAAATTGTACAATTATTTACGCCAACTTAGGAATTAGTTACTTGCAAATAATGACAATACAAAACGATACCAATCATTGTGGTTAATTTATTCCTCCGGGGGGGTCACTCTGACAATTTAGCTTGATTTTAATCCTAAATCTAATTTTTCGTTTTAAGCTTTATGTTAAAACTTATAATTCATTAATTGCATTGTTAAATAATTCATACTTTGGTGACCCTTCATCATTTGTATTGTTATTGCTTTTATTTTTTGTATCACTATTGCATTGACTGGAAATACTATGCACTCACGGTGTTAATGACTTTCTGTAATTACAGTTCATAAAGAGCAACATGAAATTACATATTCATGACCAAAACATATAGATTTTAAATTTGATACATAAAAATAATTATAACTATGCAATAAATTGAATAATGATTGTTTAATGGAGACTGCTAAATTTTTCATATCTTGTTTACATTGAATGGGACTTTCATATCTCTTCAACAGAGACTCATAAAAAAACGCAGACCTAGTCGGTCTGTGATTTTTAAAATCACGAGTTCTGATTTGAATATGTAGATAGACATAGAATTATGATGTACGCATTGTGCGTAAAATCTAATATTGTTCTTTGTAGGCACAATTACAACTTCCTGTGAAAAATTATTGCTATCAACTAGGCATTTATCATCCCTACAAATCTTACAAATCGCTCATCTCAAATGGCTGCCATTAATTCTTAAAAAAAAAAAAATAATCATGCTCGATGTATATATAGACTCCCATGATAAATTTTACAGCCGTAGATAGAGTCGAGAAGTTATTTATTGATGATCGTGTCAAATCAAAACTTAGGCCCTCAATCATTTTCCGAGTAATAACTTTCCGGGTTTTGCAATATTCCCTCTCTCAGTAGAAGATAGATTAGTCGACTTTTTGCCTTTTGAAGATTGCATTCAATTTCTTTTTTTTATTTTTTTTCATATTACTTAAATTATTTAAAATAAGCCAAAGTTTAAGATGTAATGTATGCAACCACGTGTAATAACGGAGTTGAAGAACTGTCCCTGAAGGCTATTTATGAACAACTGATTCACTCCTAGATATTCACTCCTAGTTCCTTATGGTGATGGGTCTTGTCGGGGCTCTCTCGGCCCCGTGAGGATAAATGAGTAGCTGCTTGAATGAATAAGTAACGAATCCTGTTTAAAAAACCAAAATGAAACCACGTTGACTCCTCAGCGCTCCCATCGAAATGGAATGTATTAAAAAGTGTTTTTATAGGTTCAAATTTATCTTCTCAAAGAGCTTGGAGAACATCAAATAATTATAGTCGCCAGAACAAATCGGTTGTCTTTTAATAATATGTTTACTGTCCGAACAAAAGTAAAATTAACATTGGAATAATGATAAAAATGTATACTATTATCAATTTATTTGCAAGCATAGAAACCACTTACAAATAAAGAGAGTAGCCTTTTTTTTATTTTGATGACTTTTCTTTTTTGATGGTCATTTATTAGCACGTATAATGGGATAAAGCAATTACAAACATGTTTCATTTCGGAACTAAATATGAAGGAGCCAGGTGAAAAACATTGTAACTCGTCTTTTTTTTCGTAAAAGGTGAAAGATTTATTCGCTTTGAAAGGAGGCCAGAGTACCACTCATCCCTACAATCCTCCCTCCCTCCTCGGAAACTAAAACTGCCTCGTGGCCTCGTGGCCTGCTATAAATACAAGACAGTGGGAGTCCTGGCAATGCCCAGCTTCTCCAATCATGTCCTGAGCGTCTGTAGCTCTCTCACTCTTGGTAGCTCTCCACTGGCTCTTATCCGGTGACGCGGCTGGCAGAACAGCGTGGGGGACTTCCCAAGACCCGCTTCTTCTTTCGCATGCGAGGCAGGCGGCAACCATGTGGACTTGGGAGGTCTCTGGGCTGTTTGTAAATACTGTATGAATGAGCGAGTGAATGAAAATTGTAAATATAGTATGAATGAAATTTTTTTTTCGATTTTATGTTTTGTTGCAATAAATGTTAAGACGCCCAGTTTTACCAAAAAGAATTGTCAGTGGAAAACAAAAATTATCCGGTGTAAATCAACTCCCCTCTTTTATTTTATTTATAACATATACCAATTACTATTATTTTGTTTTACCTCAAATAAATGTTTAAACAATATATATGAATCTTTTGAAAAAAAAAACAGCAACCTATACTGTTTTCCCCCTGAACACTTCAAATGGTATATATATGGTATCTTTTTCTAGATATTGATATTTAGTAGGCACTCAATTAGGAAAAAAAAAATCGCTTTTATTTGTGAATCTAAAATCAGTGCTGTGGTGGAAGAATGTTTTGTGGCTCTCGCGCTCTTTAAGTCCGCAAGAGCAACGTGGGAGATGTTTCTGACCCTTCCTTTCTTCTCCATTGCCGGGGGGGGGGGAGGTCAATTCCAGGATTCATGAATGTAATAATTTATCACAATCTCACAATATTGAAACTTCTTTATTGTGGTAAAATTACGATATGCCTTATTGGTGGGCAATTACTAATTGTGATAAATGTTCTCATTCATACCATATTTACAATATTCATTCTTTCGCTCAATCATACAGTATTTACAAACAGCCCAGAGACCTCCCAAATCCACATGGTTGTCACCTCCCTCGCGTGCGAAAGAGGAAGCGGAGTTTTGGGAAGTCCCCAACGCTCCTCCGTCAGCCGCGTCACTGGATACGTAATTGTCTAAAAAGAAAATACTTGTCCATAGTTTCCGTTATTGCCTGCTGACAACAGTGTAGTTTTTTACTCAAGCAAATTTTCTTGACGCTCTAAGCTACCGTCCTCAGTTACAAAAATAAGAAGTCACAATCAAAAAGATAAAAAATATTGACAGTGCATTTGGAGACAAAGAAAATTAATCAATGAAAGCAAACTAATAAATAAAAAACTTGAAATATATAACAATTTAAAATTCAATAATATGACGTTATAAAATGGTTGTCATTGGGACTGGCTTCATTTAGGGGCTATGAAGGGGATGGGTTTTGTGAGCAATCTCGAGCTAACCTTTTTTTCTTTTTTTAAATATTTTATCTATACCCTATCCAAGTTGTTGATTGATTAACTGTCAATAATATGGACGCTAACGAGCTGTGGAATAAGATTTTTTAAATTTCAGAAGCATTGAATCAATCTAACGACTCGTATCGTTAGTCGAACTAAAGTGGATCTTCCCCCTTGGTATAAGAGAGAGGCTACAGATGGGTGCGCCGTGGCCCCACCAGCTGGCTCTGTTACTAAGGCCAGCTGGGCGCAAGGTCGCCAGGTCGCCAGCCCCATTCTAGCTACAGCCTCTGTTATTATGGCCGCGGATTCCCGTTCGGATACTCGCAGCTTCGTTATCTCCACATCTACATGCTGTATCGCTCACTGAATCCACATATCTACATGTCTTAAGAGGTGTGCTTGAAGTGATTATGGAGGAATGTCCAATGTCAGATTAGTACCGAGCTCTTTTAACTGTTTGAAACCTAAGAAGGGAAAATTGGATTCATTTTTGGCTATTTCCTATTAACTGCATGCTCACCTTACGTGATAGGTTTAAAAAGGCAAAGTGCTTTTTAAAAACAAAAAAACGTGACTTCTTTGATTTCTAAGGCTGGTACTGAGCTAAACAACCACAATATTCTGCATTTTACTACGAAGGCGGTCTGAAAAGCTTCCGACCTAACAAAGCTTTTATTACGCTAGCTTTTATTTATTTTATTATCATCATGTTGAGGTCGGAAAGTTTTTAGACCGCCTGTGTACTTCTGTTACTAAGAAGAGAGGTGAGAGCATAAAGGAACATGGGTATAGTGGAATACTTCGAAATCTAAATATGTCGATCTGTGTTTAAATTCACATTATCTCAAATAATAAAAGCTTATCTCCAACCAAATTTACATTAAATTTCAAAACGGGATGTACATGTAAACCGAAGGTGAGCCCCATCACCTAGTCCTGTCTATTGATTTGTAATTTTAACTTTAAAAAGATAACGGTTTTCGTATTTTCTACCCTCCTTACAATGCATATGTTATGCAGTATTAAAACCTCATGTATTATATTGTTATTGTTCATTTGGTTTAAAACTGTTTGAAAGAAGGGGTTTAGGGGGGGAAAAAAAGTATGTCCCACGGGATGCTGTGCCTAGAGCTTTGAGACTGGGGATGCGCAGAGCAGTTATACAGCATGTTGGTTTCTTTCTCGAAGGACAGAAAGGTGAGGGTACGGGTGGGTGATTGTCTCTCTAACCCATTCCCCTGACATGTGGAGTTCCTCAAGGAGCGGTTTTGTCTCCGAGGCTTTTTAGCATGTGCACATCTGAAATAGTTGAGACAAACTATAAGAAAGCAACGGTAATCGCTTCCGCCGACGACATTGCGGTTTACAGCAGCAGCATGAGTGCGCAAAGAGCTCTTACACAGGCCGAGTCAGTTTGTAACGTAATCAGTGACAGACTGGATTTGCGTAATCCTCCCTCTCCAAAAGTTGGAAAAAGCCTTACCAAAATCCTGTACTATAGGAAGGCGAGAGAACTCACCAGTTTTCTCAATGTACTATCTGGGTATAACAATGGACAGGCATCCCCACTTTTCTACTCATTTTAGAAACAAAATAGAAAAATGACTACACAGGTCTCACCGAGTTCACCACTTGCTAACTTCACCCAACTTGTCGCTGCGTCTCAAACTAATGATATATAATGTGCCCTCCGGCCAGCTCTGCTGTGTACTTGACTGACAA
Source organism: Acanthosoma haemorrhoidale (assembly GCA_930367205.1). Taxonomy (NCBI): domain Eukaryota; kingdom Metazoa; phylum Arthropoda; class Insecta; order Hemiptera; family Acanthosomatidae; genus Acanthosoma; species Acanthosoma haemorrhoidale. The sequence goes on from OV884015.1 coordinate 29,191,608, forward strand.
TACAGCTAAAAGTCTCCAACAATTCCAGAATGGGATCATGAGAAAAGTGGTCCGACTCTCGAGAAGTTAAAGAACGCCGACCTGCACTCGTTGCTTGGAGTTCATTCACCGGAGACACATCCACTTTTTTGACTCGTTGCAGCACCTCACAAACCCGCATCGATGGCAACAGACTGTCGGGGGAAATTAGGTTAAGATTTAGTTTTCGTTTTTATTGTTAGATGTAAGTTAATTTTAAGTCTATGATAAATAAGGTGAGCCCCATCACTTTTAATAAATTTAGTCCATTAATGTATAGTGTATAAAATGTAATAAAATGTAGCCAAGCTACAGGAAGTACAATGAAACAATTGTAAGTAGATTTGTCTGTTAAATCTTTTTTTGTACCATATATACATTTGTATATGCAGCAGGCAGTCGAGGTGGGAACGCTCTAGGATTAAGTTAGTATGTAAGATTAGTTTTAGGTCCCGTAATGTAGTCCGAAGATGAGCCCCATCGCATAGTTCCCGATTACATGATAAAATTTTGTAACCAGAGAGATATGTAATGTAAACAGAAACTGCTTAAAATCCTTTGCATTGCAGTCAAAGGTTCCATCTGGAACTCATTTTAAATTAACTGTATAGATTTAATTATTTTTTAAATATTTAAACTTAGCGGTTATGCATTATATAAATATTTACCCAAGGGGAAATACTTCATTATTTTAACAATTTTACAACAGAGTGACTTGATTGCAACGGCACAGCGGTGTCGAAAATATATCTAATACTAGATTTATCGTCAGCATTTGTTTTCATCGAATATCAAGCATCTAATTTTATCATAGTTCTAAATCTAAAACAATTAGAAAAATTAGTGAGGACGTCAAAGGACCACACTAAACACTCAAATATTTATTTTACGTCCTTTCCACGCCAACAAACATTGTCCATTTCTATTTTTATCGATGAGTCCTTAATTCTGTCCCGTTAAAGTTTCTGCTTAGTCCTTTGTAACTATTCTCATAACGTTTCTGTCAAGCATTCGTGCCAGATGAGAGTGTTTGCTACTGAGAATGTGTCGGCAGTGTCTCAGACAAAATCTTCTGTAACTATATTTTGTTTCATTGACACACAGATAACTGTGATAACGAAGATTCTTTTTTGTGTTGCAGGGCAACTTTGGGTTGGATGGGGCAGGATGGTGAAGACGTTCCAGGCGTACTTGCCGCAGTGCCACAGGACGTACTCGTGCATCCACTGCCGAGCGCACCTTGCCAACCACGACGAACTCATTTCAAAGGTAGCTAACCATTCTATAGATCTTTGTACGTTGAGCTACGTTTTCGCTGTGACTTCCCGCGGTAGCGCTTGGCAGTGACTCCTGCTTTGAAGGAAACCAAAGAGCCGTGTTTCGTTGGAACTGCCAGCAGTCAATGCCAACCGCTTAGGTCGACCACCGTTAGGTCGAAAACGTACCTTTATTGTGCTTCACTTCATAGACGCAGTATATCTTAAGCCATATTTGTCACCTTACCCTCATTCTTCAAAAACCTTCCCATCCTCAGGATCGATTCCAGCCCCAAGAAGTACTTCTTCTCTTTCGATTACTCAATCCTTGACAGATCCCAAACCTGAAAACACCATATGTTACAAAAATTACCAGTCAATCCATATCCGCTCTCAAACAAGACTTCCGGTCTTTCCTTATTAAGATTACTGTTGTATCGTTGCCGACTTGAGAATTGCCTTCGAACATCTGTCCTTGTTATACTTACCACTATACCTATTTGAAATGAACATCCCTCTCTGCACGTAGAAAATACTTCCTCCTACCCTTCATTTGCCATAAAATACCCGTCTGTCGGCTATGTGGGAAATAGGGAATGTGGGTCGTAAAGAGTCACGATAAGTTAGGGCTAATGGTTATTTATAGTGGGTATTGGAGTGTGTAAATCATGAAATAAAACACCTTCTGCCTGTCCAATGCTTTATTCATTTTTACCCGAACGTTTTCGACGGACTTTGCCGTCCTTCTTAAGGATTCGAGCTGGAAGTAACTATAGTACTTGCCGGATAGGCTATTATGCGAGCCGGCACCGCGCAACCAATAACCCTTAACCATAATATCTCGCGACTTTAACCCTGACATCTTCACCAAAAACCCTGCTAACTCTTATTACCTTAAATTCTGCAATATCGCCCATACAAGTACCCTATTTCAGATAAAACCGCTTTTCCGCTAGTCAACTAACAACAAAACCTCTTGCAAATATCAGGCACTTTAAATTGTTAAGTTTAGTTCCTCTGAATACTTGCAACAGACCATGATTTCAGCCTTTTCTTGTCAACCCTCAACAAAGTATACAAATGGTTCCTCTTCATTTAGTATTCCAGCATAGATAATACTGTTCTTGTGTAATCTTGTAACCTTAGTTCATTTAAAATTGTAAAATGAAATTTTATATTATGCTTGTTGGTTAGACAATGTGAATGCTTTTCTCATCCTGTTGGGAAAATGTCCCTGAATGAAGTTATATTTTCAAGCTGTGGTGGTGGTATTAACATCTACACGCCACGAGATCGCCCGTTCTTGTATATTTCCCTATACATAGCTATGTTATGTTCCAACTCCTCTCCATGGTCATACATTTATGGCAGTGTGTATGTTAATAGGCTATCTAGCGACATTTTACGAAACATGAAACCGCTTCCGTCCGCTGCCCTAGTTCTACGAAATGTGTTATCAGCAAAAACATAAACGCTGTATGACAAGAATATTGTTAGTTCAGTCTATAAAATTATGGAATATTTAAGTAAGGTAGACAAATATCTAGCTTTGCATGGAGCCAGTTGGCTATAACCTGAAAACGCCACTCTCATGTCTAATACCATAAAAGCTTATTACATTTTTTTTAGCGTTTTCCGCTTTATACAGAATTATTCATAATACTGTCTTATAGTACGAGACTAGTTGCAGTTTTTTTTTTTTTTAATGACTTTTGAGTTTCTGAGTTTAGCCATACAGATGAGAATTTGACTCGACGAGGAGAGCTCAGTGGATAAAACACCCGCTCAACGGAGCTCGCTATATTTTTTCCATTTTCAAACGTATCTTAAAATATGGAATGAGTATTCCGCAAATTTCTCTCAAGAACAACTTTCTCATGACTTCAGTACGTACAATTGCCGTAAGTTCACCTCGTTAGACAATATTTCAACACGACGAAGACTAAGAGTAACACGCCATGGCTGTTGATCATCTCCTTGATAAGCGATTTGGGCTTCCGTGTCGGCCAAATGAAATGCTATAAGTTTTGCATTTCAATAGGTTTAACCTTGGCGGGAGCTGGCGTGTTGGGGATCAATGAAACAGACCAGCTCCAACAGCCAATGTGGTTCAACATTCACGACCCCTTGATCAATCCCGGATATTTTCGAAAAATTAATTTTTCTGCTATAAGCGTTGCTGTTCGGCCACAAGGATGAGGCTGTACTTTCATTCAGGTGTGTTCCTATTTCGTCTGTAAATATGTCCTGATTCATCAATCGTGAAAATGATGCAATCTATCTGAAATTTTAACGTTTCATTCCTCATTACCTTGATATGTGGTAATTAAACTGCATTAACGATAAGTAGTAATTTCTAATTCTGTTCTTCCTCGGTGAAGAACACGTTAAAGGCAGTAATTCAAAGATCAATACAAAAAATACTTTTCAATTTCTTCACAACATTATATTATTCAGGAAAGGTGTCGACTGCTCTAAACTGCCATCCTCAGTTACTAAAATAAAAAGTCACATTATTAAAAAGTATTGATCGTGCAATCGGAATCAAACCGAATAAAAACAATATAAAAGTGCTAAACTGCACATAAATTGTATTACGTCAGTAAAGGACTCCCTTTTTTATGTATAATAAAATAAAATACGGGAAATAAAAAATAAACATAAATAAGAATAGTTTAGGATGTCTAGAATCATAAACTATATTGTAAAGGGGCCGGGGAGTTCATATCTACTCACAACCAGCTCCAACCAAATATCTCCTGATTATAGGTTTGAAATCACTTATTACACTCCTACACAAATATAACAAGTGGTTCACTCACTTCTTGAGGGCTCCCTCGTGGCCAGCTCACGTAATTTGCCTCCTGAGACAATTTTATAGCTCAAGTACGGCCTAGAAACAGTAGTAGAAGGTGTTTTAAGGGAGAACGAAATAGAGAGGTGTTTGTTGATAATAGGGCATGGGCAGAACTTCTAGGCGATTTAAGCATTAGAAATGCGTGTTTCATTAAGATAAAACCATTTTTTCTAATTAATTGCTAATTTTTGAATGCTCGACTCAATTTTTTTTTTTTTTTTTAAATATGATTACAGTTACCGATTAAATTGATGATCTAGAAGTTGCCTGAATTGGCAAAACAGATTGCTTATAAAATTATTTTCAATCAATCATTAAAGAAATTGAATATTTTTTGGAATACTGCTATAAAGATAATCTATTTATTGTTGTATTCGATTTTTTTTTCTCAACATATTTTGCTGATACAAGGTAAGTAAAAACTAAAAAAAAAACTAAACTACGGTCCTCAACGTAGTCCGGTAAGTATTTCTTGACTTTCTTTTTCTTTAATGGATCCTTATTTGTAAAATTTCAATTTACTACCATTATTAATTTTTATTATATTCATACTTTGCTTTCTACGATATTTCTTTTATTAATAAACTATAATCAAAAATATTTCTAGTGCCAGCTAATTTTAATTGCTTATCACGTTCCAATGAGGTTTTGTAAATATTTTAGCAATTAACAATATTTTTTTTTTCATTTCCTGAAAATGCCATTTTTATTTACCCAGATGGTTTAACAAATGAAATGGAGTTTCTCGGATAGAGATACTCATTCGTTGATGTTAATTTTTTTGTACCTAGGTCTGTAGGTACATATTTAGTGATACAAAAAATCGCGCGGTCGAAAATGTTCGATGTGTCAACTAAAGTAATACAATATTTGTAAAATAATGATATTTTTTCAACATTAAGAATGAAGTGCGGTTTCTACATCAGATACGAGTTCAACGACTTACTAAAATGAACATCTCTAACCCTCAAACCCCTGCTGTTTATTATCTAAGTGTTGAACTGTTTTTATTTTTATTATTTGTTTTTTTCATTTTTTATTATGTTTTTTAAGAAATTAGAAATTATAATTACTTTTAAAAATCTGTATTTAAAAATTGTCTTCCTCGTTAGAGTAAGTATGGATATATATATATATATTGTAACATTCATGATATTTGAGAATATCATGACCAGCCACCCTCCCACTTTGTCCAACATCTGCCCTTATGCTCTTAGGAGTGGGGATGAGACGAAGGGCGAGTTTTAGTCAGTCTTAGCCAAGAGCCAGAGAGCAAAGCAGAGCAAGCTCCCGTTCCGTTGACGGTCATCAACACAAGCAGAGGAGTACAAGAAGAAGAAGATTACACGGATATCATCGATTGGGTGATATAGATATTGTTTTTTTTATTATGGATCCATTAAAAAGAGATTGAGCTCAATTTTCATTTTTTTATATAACTAATTAATAGTAACTATCCTTGTACAAAGGAATTGAATATTTTTTTATATAATCTATGTCAGCATTCTATATAATTATAAGTATTTGTTATAACCATTTTACTTGTATATATTTCACAATTCCCAGTTTCTCAATTTATTAATAACTATAACATTAGCCTTGAGATCGGGCGATTCAATCGGGATAATTTCCTATGTCGAAGACATAAAAACAAGTTGAATTAAAGATCTCATGACGGACCTACCAAATTAGTTAAGGTCAATTGATCTAATAAATTAGAAAAATACAATGGTAAAATAAGAGGTAGGTTTCAGTGGCCGCTCCGGGATTAACTTCAAAAATTCTAAAGAAACCAAAGGAATTGTGAGGTATTGCATGTTAGAATAATAACTAGAACTAAGCAATAATATTATATTTTTCTTCTAATTTAACATTTGTTACACAAACACAGACACAAATGACGAACACAAACATGTGCGGGTCAGACTCATCAGGTACTGGGGTTGGGTCAAACCCAGCCTCTAAAGGAGACCCTCCAGCCCCCGACCCCGAACCCACGATAAATCATTCCAAGATGTTACAACTAATCCTTGCCCAAATAAACAGTCAATTTAACGCACTTAAAGAAAATAACAAAGAAATAAACGAAAAATTAGACAGTCAATTTAACGCAATTAAAGAACAAAAAGAGTCTGATCGGGAAGTTTGATCAATTAAGGGAAGAAATAAAATCGGGAAGATCGGCTAAATTCGAACAAGGTTACACGGATGTAAACTATGAATTAGATAGACAATTGCGAATTTGTGAGGAGAGAACACTCCAAGTAAATAATAATGTAAATTCAAAATTAAAAGAAGAAATCATTCTATTGAAAAATACGACAGATCATGAAAAAATAAATTTAACAAAGTCACAACTAGTTGATGCTGATTGTCAGACAGATCTTAGCTTATATTCAATTAAGGATAATGAAGAGAAAATGACGTCATTGGAGGATGAACAGAAGATTGCAGATAACAATGATGAGTGTACCTCACGTCAACATGATCTAATAAAGCTTGACGATGAGAATAATATGAGTTTGTTGGAAAATAAATTTTCAGAGTTAGAAGATACAGCGAATATCAAGAAAGGAGAAGTGATTTCGTTGAAAGATCAAATTACAGAGCATCAGCAGACAACCAGCGACAACGTGAAAAATTTAAAAATAATTCAAAATAAAGTTTTGGATATGAAGAAATTGGAATCTCAAATTCCAGCTCATCTTGATGAAATTCCTTTTTGCGTGTTTGATTTGAACAACATTAAAATTAATGAATGGAAGGCATTTAAAAATAATTACAGGGATGTTTTTTGTTCGATACAATATGACTTCAAAAAAAGAAAAAAAATTATAGTTTTCTTTTATTATTTTCATTATTAAATGAAAATAATACTGATCGGATGACACATAAACTTTAGAAGTTTATACAAACAAAAACAAAACTATTATTAGAAGTATTGACCCTAGTAAAGTCTATGGAATTATCAGCAAGTGAAGCTTTTGCTTTCATTATCACTTAATCTATAAAACAGATCGTAAATATTCTTTGAATGCTTAAGTCCATTATAATTAATTTTATAGCAAGGAAATAAAATGAGCTTATACAATTTTATACACGACAACGACCTCCCTATCTTTTTGTAACATTTATAGTTTTTTTATAAACACTATCTTTTCACTCAGGTAAAATATTCAAATCACACACACACACACTCAAAAATTTTTCTCTATTGTTACTAATTACCAGTAGAATTGTCTAGTATTTTAATTAAAAACCAATATGTATTACTAATCACACTCAACCGTCTTTTCAACAAATGTTTTCCAAATCGCGTTATGATCCATAAAACAATGTACCTTCGAACTAATCCATACTAATTAGCATAATAATTTAGTTAAGTAAAAAATTAAAACAACTTGTACGCTTTTCAAGCAATTTAAAACCTTGCAAAATTTGAACTATTATTACTATAAACTTTGTAAAATTTCAACACCCGTTATAAACAACCAAATCAACAAACCGAACGCAGCAACATAATATTGTGGATCCACTTAAAAAAAAAATTTCATAAATTTTTTTTTATTTATAAGGGAAGGCAATTGTAACATTCATGATATTTGAGAATATCATGACCAGCCACCCTCCCACTTTGTCCAACATCTGCCCTTATGCTCTTAGGAGTGGGGATGAGACGAAGGGCGAGTTTTAGTCAGTCTTAGCCAAGAGCCAGAGAGCAAAGCAGAGCAAGCTCCCGTTCCGTTGACGGTCATCAACACAAGCAGAGGAGTACAAGAAGAAGAAGATTACACGGATATCATCGATTGGGTGATATAGATATTGTTTTTTTTATTATGGATCCATTAAAAAGAGATTGAGCTCAATTTTCATTTTTTTATATAACTAATTAATAGTAACTATCCTTGTACAAAGGAATTGAATATTTTTTTATATAATCTATGTCAGCATTCTATATAATTATAAGTATTTGTTATAACCATTTTACTTGTATATATTTCACAATTCCCAGTTTCTCAATTTATTAATAACTATAACATTAGCCTTGAGATCGGGCGATTCAATCGGGATAATTTCCTATGTCGAAGACATAAAAACAAGTTGAATTAAAGATCTCATGACGGACCTACCAAATTAGTTAAGGTCAATTGATCTAATAAATTAGAAAAATACAAAGGTAAAATAAGAGGTAGGTTTCAATATATAAGTTACGTCTAGCGGTACGGCAATGTTAAGCCTAATACCTCGTAGCCTAGGGTAAACAAACCCGTAACGTGTGTATAGAGGATCAGGAGGAAAATAAAGCCAGTTATAAAACAAACCTTCTTATTATATCATCTACCTCCTTTCTTCATTCCTTTTTCTCGATCGTCTACAGCTGGGAGACGATAACTTATATATATATATATATATTGTAACATTCATGATATTTGAGAATATCATGACCAGCCACCCTCCCACTTTGTCCAGCATCAGCCCTTATGCTCTTAGGAGTGGGGATGAGATAAAGGTCAGTCTTAGCCAAGAGCCTGAGAGCAAAGCAGAGCAAGCTCCCGTTCCGTTGACGGTCATCAACACAAGCAGAGGAGAAGAAGAAGAAAAGGAAGAAGAAGAAGAAGAAGGTTACACGGATATCATCGATTGGGTGATATAGATATTGTTTTTTTTTATTATGGATCCATTAAAAAGAGATTGAGCTCAATTTTTCATTTATTTATATAACTAATTAATAGTAACTATCCTTGTTCAAAAGGAATTGAATATTTTTTTATATAATTAATGTCAGTACTATTTATAATTATAATTATTTGTTATAACCATTTTACTTGTATATATTTCACAATTCCCAGTTTCTCAATTTATTAATAACTATAACATTAGCCTTGAGATCGGGCGATTCAATCGGGATAATTTCCTATGTCGAAGACATAAAAACAAGTTGAATTAAAGATCTCATGACGGACCTACCAAATTAGTTAAGGTCAATTGATCTAATAAATTAGAAAATAAAATGGAAGAAAATGAGGTAGGTTTCAATGGGGGCCGCTCCGGGATTAACTTCAAAAATTCTAAAGAAACCAAAGGAATTGTGAGGTATTGCATGTTAGAATAATAACTAGAACTATTTACTAACATATTATATCTTTCTTCTAAGTTAACATTTGTTACACAAACACGAACACAAACATGTCTGGGTCCGATTCAGGTAAAACGACCCCAGTAGAAAAAGGGAGTACAAAGGAACTAAAATATACGCTTAGGCCGGAACAGGGCAATAAAAATCGGCCCCTCAAGCCGCCCGAGGGTGCCGAAACAAACCAAACAAATATTAACGACACCCTTACGGCAGCGAAGGGTACGCCGCCCACGGTTGGGGCCCCGGTTGGGGCTGTACCCACTATAAATCCCACTGTCGACGTTACAACACAGATGTTACAACAGATCCTTGCCCAATTAAACAGTCAATCAAACGCGCTTAAAGAAAATAATAAAGAACAAAAAGAGTTGAGCGGGAAGTTTGACCAATTAAGGGAAGAACTAAAATCGGAGATATCGGCTAAATTCGAACAATGTTACACGGATGTAAACGAGAAATTAGATAGACAGTTACAAATTTGTGAGGAGAGAATACTCCAAGGAAATGATAATTTAAATTCAAAATTAAATGAAGAAATCAATAAAAGGGACCAGGAAATTCTTGAAGTTCAAACATCAAATTCGAACCTCAACGATAAATTAGACCGAGAAGTCGAGAGGATCAATAGCCAATATAATTATTTTCGTACCGATTTCGATAGAAAAATAATGTCAATGCAACAGGAAATTTCATTGATTCCCAGGAAAATCGAAGATGGCATAAAAACAGTTGGGAAGCAAATTCAACCGAGAGGACCGGATAAGCATGCCCCACCCCGTTTCGAGGGAACTCAGCAAAGACATCCGCCCATGTCGGAATACGTGGAACCCTCTCAAGATCAGTCAGTTACCCAAGATATAAAAAGGGACTTTGATGACAAATTTTATTTCGAAAATTTTAATAACGACTTACCACAAAGTTTTATAAAAAATTTAACTCAAGCGTATTATCTATACGGCAAATACCGAGATCTTCATACTTTTATCTCGCAACACTTGAAAGGTTTTGCCCTCGATTGGTTCATTACACAAAAACCTTGTATAGATAATTTTCAGAATTTTATAGAAACATTTAATAAACAATTCCACGGCAACAGCTATGACACCCTCGTAGCTAGGGAGTTAGACTCGAAAAGATACGCGGATTTTCAACACATGAATTCAACTACGTATTTTGCAAAACTAGTCGCTCGTGCCCAAGAATGCATCCGACCTTACGATGAAAGTTATTTATGTGACCGCCTCTGTTATCACTTTGGGCCAACGGTCGAATTAAGCGTCAAAATTCAAGGAATCGCCACGATTTCATCATTTTTATCACTATTAATGAATTTAGGAGAGGACTTCATTCGATCCGAGATTAGGCGAGAGAGTAACAAGAGTAAAAATTTCAATTCGTATAGACCAGAAAATAAACGAATGCCTCCAAAATACCAACGACGAAATACCAGTGAATCAAAGTATAGACCAACAACATATTATCCTCCTCCGAACAGTTACAATAGGGATAATAATAATTCAGGGTACAACCGAATAAATTACGGCCAAAACCCAAGATACAATAAAAATTACAACCAAGGAAATTATTTCAACTATCCGAAACAGATGTACGGGAATCAAAACCGGGAACCATCTCGACAACAAGGTCCGCAAAATCCCCCCAGAATGGGCAATAAAAAGAGGGAACATTTTGTTGAAACCATGCAGGTATTCCAAGACCGATTGGACGAGACATTCGCCACGGACCCCCCGGAAAGTGAAGAGGAAGAAACGAATGAATTTGAATCAAAAAAACGGCGAAGTTTGCGGGACGTTGGACCCGCAGCAACAACAATAAAAATCGACAGAAAACCAATAAAAACAATTACAACCACAGAGAACAAAGGAGAACAATATGACGAGACTTACACAATAGCATCATTAACCAAAGAATTTACTGAGCTTCCCACACATGACAATTTTTTAACTACAAAAACGACAATGGACAATCTACAATGCCCCGAGATTATCATACAAATTAATCAGCAACAGATCAAAGCACTAATTGATACCGGCTCAGAAATAAGTTGCATAAACGAGGAGTTATATTTGAACATAAAAAAAGACCTTAACCCTAAAAAAATCAGTGAATTGCCCATACAAGGCATGAGAATTATCACAGCGATTAGCAAGAAATCAAAAAAGATTAATCGACAAATCATAATTCCGGTAAAGTTATCCGCGGATTACGAATATAACATCTCATTATATGTTGTGCAAGATCTAAAACAACAGTTAATCATAGGGATGAACTCACTGAGCGAATTAAACGCCAGAATCGATATCCGGAAAGGACAAATGGACATTTTGTCGAACGATAATAAATTCCGAGTAAGCTTTGTTTCAACAACGCAATGTGACAGCGAACTTTTAACACTACCCAAGGTCAACGAAATACAAACTGAATCAAACGACGACATTAACAAGCGATACTACCAAGAATTCCAACGGATAAAGGAAAAACACCCTAAAATCTCAAACAACTTCGAATCAATTATCACTGAATCTAAGGAAATGTTCAGTGACGTCCCTGGAACTATAAAAGGATTTCAATACCAACTAGAAATCGAAAACGATCTTTCTTTTTTCTACAAAAACTATCCCATCCCCTTCCATGGGACAAAGGCAGTAGAAGAAGAGATCAAACGATTGATCGAAGGGAATATAATTGAACCAACCAGGAGTCAATATATTTCACCTCTAGTTTGCGTTTATAAAAAAGACGGTTCCTTAAGATTATGTACAGACGGACAGATCTTAGACGAATTCCGACCTTACGTACAAATATATGTGGACGACATTATTGTAATGACAAAGGACGTTTTTTCTGCTATACAATATGACTTCAAAAAAAGAAAGAAAATTATAGTTTCTTTTATTATTTTCATTATTAAATGAAAATAATACTGATCGGATGACACATAAACTTTAGAAAGTTTACACAAACAAAAACAGAACTATTATTAGAAATGCTGACCCTAGTAAAGTCTATGGAATTATCGGCAAGTGAAGCTTCTGACTTCACTATCACTTAATCTATAGAACAGATCATAAATATTCTTTGAATGCTTAAGTCCATTATAATTAATTTTATAGCAAGGAAATAAAATGAGCTCATACAATTTTATACACGACAACGACCTCCCTATCTTTTCGTAACATTTATAATTTTTTTATAAACACTATCTTTTCACTCAGGTAAAATATTCAAATCACACACACACACTCAACAATTTTTCTCTATTGTTACTAATTACCAGTAGAATTGTCTAGTATTTTAATTAAAAACCAATATGTACTACTAATCACACTCAACCGTCTTTTCAACAAATGTTTTCCAAATCGCGTTATGATCCATAAAACAATGTACCTTCGAACTAATCCATACTAATTAGCATAATAATTTAGTTAAGTAAAAAATTAAAACAACTTGTACGCTTTTCAAGCAATTTAAAACCTTGCAAAATTTGAACTATTATTACTATAAACTTTGTAAAATTTCAACACCCGTTATAAACAACCAATTCAACAAACCGAACACAGCAGCATAATATTGTGGATCCACTAAAAAAAAAAAAAAAAAAAAAAAAAAAAAAAAAAAAAAAAAAAAAAAAAAAAAAAAAAAAAAAAAATTCATAAATTTTTTTTTTATTTATAAGGGAAGGCAATTGTAACATTCATGATATTTGAGAATATCATGACCAGCCACCCTCCCACTTTGTCCAGCATCAGCCCTTATGCTCTTAGGAGTGGGGATGAGATAAAGGTCAGTCTTAGCCAAGAGCCTGAGAGCAAAGCAGAGCAAGCTCCCGTTCCGTTGACGGTCATCAACACAAGCAGAGGAGAAGAAGAAGAAAAGGAAGAAGAAGAAGAAGAAGGTTACACGGATATCATCGATTGGGTGATATAGATATTGTTTTTTTTTATTATGGATCCATTAAAAAGAGATTGAGCTCAATTTTTCATTTATTTATATAACTAATTAATAGTAACTATCCTTGTTCAAAAGGAATTGAATATTTTTTTATATAATTAATGTCAGTACTATTTATAATTATAATTATTTGTTATAACCATTTTACTTGTATATATTTCACAATTCCCAGTTTCTCAATTTATTAATAACTATAACATTAGCCTTGAGATCGGGCGATTCAATCGGGATAATTTCCTATGTCGAAGACATAAAAACAAGTTGAATTAAAGATCTCATGACGGACCTACCAAATTAGTTAAGGTCAATTGATCTAATAAATTAGAAAATAAAATGGAAGAAAATGAGGTAGGTTTCAATATATATATATATATATATATATATATATCGGATTCTACATGTTCCTATAATTTCAATTATATACTTCTTTGAAAGACCGTACGATATCGATAATGTTTCATTTATATAATGCATTGATTGCGTTTCTATGCGGGTTTATCTAAAGTTGTTTTCCCTGTTTGAGGTTGCATGGTTACACCGAGTCTTAAATAATTAATAATTTATTATATATTTGTAGGGATGCCTTGCTAAATAAATACACTAAGCCATACAGCTTAAAATGATTTATTAATAGATAAAATAAATACTAATACAAGAATAATTAAATGTAAATACATACAATTGTTTCACTGCATTGTACATTAATACATACATCTTAGATTACTCCAACGTTGCATGAATCTTCGACGTGGAATATTAAAGTTTAAAGGTAACAGGTGAGTTAATGAATTGGCCCTGTAGATAAACCACCTGGCATGTAGGTTTCACGGCTAAAACAAGGCGACTCCAAGCTCAGTCGCTAGAGACTGAGACCTTAGACCCAATATTCATTCCAGGCTTCCTGGATCGAGAACTGGCCGAGACTTGTAAGAAACATCTGTAAGAAGAAGGGGAGAGGTGCTAATGGTTTGGAGTGATCTCTGTTGTAGGATTCCGCCAGGGCTTCCTTGTAGTAGTAGCGGTCCATTGCTTTTAGCAACTTTTTTTTATTACTATTTTCTTTTCTAGTTCAAAAAACTTTGGTAAAATAATTTTTCTACAAGGTACAGGAATGTGCAGTTGTCTTAGTCAGGTGAGACCATAGGTAACCTTTCTCCACCGTCCTTTTGTATATACGCAGTTTACTAATAATAGCAAACTAAATTACTAATAAACTAGTAACATTTAATACAATATCCCGAAATGAGGGATAAAACTTCACTTGCATCCCTTGCACATACCCCTCCATGCATTGGAGGGTAATGTAAAAAGAGGTAAGAATGTGGGTAATGTAACTGAAGCCCCTATTTGAAATGGGAAAATGAGAGGATGAATCAGTTTTTATCCCACTACAGATGGTACGGATTTCCCATTTAATTTAAGTGATTACAATTTCTTCTGAGGCTTAAATTCTCGATCAGAATCAAGAAATCATAGGGCCAGTACATTAAGTACTGCGGAGTTGAGTTTGGATCGCCATGTTTCTCCCTCGGACAACTATTCCTGAGATAACAGTTGACTCAACGATGAATAATTAAATTTTCATTTTCGTAAATTATCGGCTAAAGTGTATTGTGTTGAAATAATGTATTAAAACTATATAATAGAAACTAACAAACAAGATATAGCCTGTGACGCCGGATCTGTTTTATTGATATTGTATTAAATGATTGTGATAAAACCAGTACTTTTTTAGTTTATTTTGTAGCCATTGCTGGAAATTTCCCTCTTAAAAAACAAACAACCCTAATGACAAGAATAAACTTGATAGATATTAAACAAGTGATTATGTTTTGTCTTGATCATACTTTTTCAAAAATTTAACATTAAATAATACTTATCGGGTATTATTTACCTTGGAGAAAAAATAAAAACTCCAAAAATATAAGTTCTAGATGAGTTAGTTATTCCGTTGCGCAATTCTACGTCCTACTGAGCCTCGAGCGTTGACCCTCTCCCCTCGAAGGATTTGAGATTCCTGAGGACTTGGAGTAGGCGTTCCTTCTTCCGTTTTGGTATTTTATCTTTATTTATCACTAATGCTTTAATTGTTAATATTTACTTCTGTCTTTTTCTATGGATATTACCTATGGAACTTTACTTTAAGGTTTAGGTATTAATATTTTCTTAATTGGATGGTTTTGATGAACTGACAAATTAACGTTTTTAATGCATTTCCTGTGGTATTTATGTTATCTGTGAAGTCCTGAGTTTGCCTGAATTTTGATTTAATGTAAGACATCTACTAGACTCGTTTTTGATGATTTGCTTTGAGATGTTAAATAATTATCATACTCGTCATATGTCGTATTATAAAAGTACTGTAAATAAAAAAAATCTCCGGTCTGTATAAAATAAAACTCATCATTTTTTCATTCCCATATTTCTCTTTTACACTATGTATCTATTTCTAAGTAAATGTATTATAAGTATATTAGTTATTCAATAGTTATCTCAGGTTGATAATTGTAGATTAATTATTTTACTTTCTGCTTAGTCTTTGTCAATTACATTATTGAAACAATTTTTACAAAGAAATTTCATTAATTACTTTATGCCTACTTTTAATTACTACTTTTCATGATAGGATCTGGATTCATGACTGATAACTCTTCTGGAACCGTCACACAGAAAACACAGTCACCTTACACCTCGCCATAAACATTTATCGAGAAGAGATGTAATGCTTTTAATTTTAAAAACTATTTCACTTAAAATTATTTCTGTTCATCTTTATAAGCTTGTAATGGTGCTTTGTACTGTTGTTATGTTTTCACGAGCACTGATGGCCACTTGCGCTAAACTAACGTTGATTAAACGAATGGTTTTTGTTGAGGTATTTTGGGATCATTTCAATTGTTTTAAAGACAGAGTAAATTATTAATGTATTAGTTAATCCATGTTGATCCGAGGATTCAGTTTTTTTTCTCAACATTAGATTAATCTGATTTGTTTACATCAATCATAAACTGTATTTGTATTTTGGAAGCATGTATTAAAAAAGTGTATGAACTGGAAAAATATCATAACTTAAAATATTAAAACAGCTTGAGAACTTGAGTAATCTTAAAAATGAAATGAAATATGCCCTCGAACTTCTTCATGTATATTTTTTTCCCCGCACAGCCCATTATAGAATTTTAAACATAACTTAATCAGCACAACTCGCGGTTTGGTTGTATATACCTTGAAAATTTCAGGTATATTCGTCTTAAATAGAGGCAGGCAGCTGCAACACGATCGCATTTGAGCTTGGCAATAACATTTACGAACAGTCGGTCATTTTAATTACTATATAATAAAATAGAAACTAGAAGGTTTGATGGAAGAGATTACTTAACTGTGCCTGTGAACAAACACGCTGCAACAACTCTGCGAAAAGCAATTGTATTGAAGTTTATAGCTCTTACAAAACAATATATATAATGAATAATAAAATAGGCGAAAGGTAATTAAAACAGTTTATTTTAAGACTAACTGTCTGAGCTGTCAATGATGTAAATAAATAAGGGGAGCAGTTGGAAGGGGGGGGGGTGCCCCCTTCTTCAGCCGTGTCAATTAAATTGAGATAACTCATTTCCAGTTAGATTTATCGGCGAAATATCTTTTCATAACCTAGAGATTGAAATAAAAAGTATTCAAGTTCTTTTCTATATTTCATTTATTTTTTTGACACATTTCAGTTGTTAGTATACAGATTTCAGATTGATTGACCCCATTTAGAGAAATAACTATGGCAATAATATATTTAATTAGCTACTGGGAGAATGTTTAATAATAAAATAATTATAATGTATTTTGGAGACTTACATTGTGGGGTTTATCGAACGGCTTGTTATTTAGTTACTTAACGTCCATTAGACTAGAGGCTTTAAACTGACTACTGGTGCTTAAGCAATGCAGAGGACTCTCTCAAGTGGTCTCTCTCTCTTCTCCTCAGTACGCATGAACTTCTTCCTTCGATGTCTTCTCCCCCGAGATATCCTCGTATTTCGTATCGTTGTCCACGGTCAGAATGTTACCTTCCATCCAATGACAATTATTCCTGGAGGACTTCTTGTATCAAAACTCCACTATATCTTAAATCCTCTATCCCCTCCTGCGTTAAAGAGGATTCCAGATCAGATCTCTTCTCCTCCCCCTACAGATCCCCACTGTCTTGTTCCTGTCTCTAAACTTAGTAACTCGATATCTCCGCCTATTCGTTCGACATTTCCTATCCGGCCAATTTCCAAACCCGCTCTTTTCAAATTCTTTCACGTTCTCTTTATAGCTTAACGTTTCTCCGCTATAGCAAAAAAAATATATACAAAGAAAGACGGATGAATGAAACACCTTTTGAAAAAGATTCTAAACGGCCAGCAGCTGTAAGAAAGGCGTCGGATTACCGGATGTGCTGGGTAATCCGACATTACGCTAGGTTTGATAAAAGTGCGCATTGCTGTCCATTATTCGAATGTTGTGGAGCACAAGATAGCAACCAATAAAAACGTGGCTAACTCGCCAATGTAGGCGCACAAAGGACTAGTTGTGGCGTTGTATTTTCGTATCCTACATTGTTGTCTACATGTTCAGTGAGATTAATAACTGAATTGTGCGGCCTTAGGCTACTTATCTTCCTTCTGGTTGTTAATATTATAATTTAACAGAGTTATGTCATGGCTAGATACAGGTTAAGATTTTAAAGAAATAATGTGTAGTCTACACTGTAAATGTTTTGGTTAAGATACAAGTACAGGTTAAAAGCTCTAATATCTTGGCGAACAGTAGTAGTTATTTAGAATATTTAAATCGACATGCATGAAGTATGTTCTCATCGCGGTATTTTTAGTTTTAAATATGAATAACTATAAAAATAATAATTATATATATTATTGGGTGACTTTCGGTTTAAATTAATTTATTGGTGATTTCACTATCATCTATTGAGTATTAAAGGATAGGAAGCCATTCGTAGTCCAGTAAAATAATGATATCTTTATTATCCTGGGGCTATGTCCCTCAAGAACGAACATTTGTTTTACATGAAGTGGGTTATTCTTTGGCAGTATCAATCCCCTCTTTTACATAAAATAAATAATAAAAAATGTACAAAAAATATTTATTAAAAATTCAAAAAAGAAAAGAAATAAATCTAAAAAAAAATAGTAAGAAAATAATACAATATCCTGATAAAAAAATAAAAACAAAAGATGTACACACATACATATATATAGATAAATACTAATGCTACTACTAATACTAATGAAATAAAAATGAACACTCTTAACATTAATGAGCACTTTAATAATAAAGAGTAAACGGAAAGGAGTAAAAAATAACAGCAATTTGAGTAGGTCTCGATGTTGTTGTTTTTTTGTACTCTATTCGTATTTTATTTCGTTTATAATCATTATAAAAATACTATTACTAAATATCTTTTTTGAACGGCTGAAGCCTTGCTCTCTCGGAACAATAACAACGCAATTGAATCCAATAAATAAATTTGCACTCCTCACGCCGCCCCGCATTCGTCATTGAATGAGTACATGTCATTGAATGACATAAATGAATACATTATTCGTACGTATAATTTCCTTCCTTGCTTGCCTATTCCAAGGCCTTCTGGGGGAAATAACGTGCATTCGTCCGATATCCGCATCGTCGGCATCCGAATGAACAGGAAGTTGTTTAGTCCAGAAGAGTCCAGACGATAACTGCCAAAAGATATATTTAGAAGCTGCGCCTTTGAAGCAAGGTCTTTCCCATCTAGCCGGTCATCATTCAAATAAATAACAATAATAAGATAATTTAATCGGCTTGTGGCGGGTCTGGAAGCCCTGTTTTGTTTACTAGAAATATTATAGAATGTATGGGATCCACGCGTAAATAAAGTATGGTAGAACACATTTTATGCGGCATTTATCCCAGTATTTTTTTTACTTCGATTACAAACTAAATTGTATTTTTGGAAATATCAATAATCAAAATAAGAACCGGAGTAAGTAAAGAAACAATAATGAGCTACGAGGGCAGTCTGAAAAGTTTCCGACCTAACAAAGATACAAGACGTTTTTACAGAAATTTATTCAACATGGTCTCCTTGTAACTCTACACACTGCTCCCATCTCTGTAACCCGTCCAAATAGTACTCGGCGTTTTTCTCTGCAAAATAATCGTTCACGAAGGTGATTGCCTCTTCATTTGACGAAAATCTCTGTCCTCCGAGCGCAATTTTTAGATGAGGGAACAAAAAGAAGTCGCTTGGGGCTAGATCTGGTGAGTAAGGCGGATGGTCAAGCAGTTTAAACCGTAATTCATAGATTTTCGCCATGGCGACCGCTGAGGTGTGAGACCCGTGAGGTGCGTTGTCTTGGTGAAACAGGATTTTCTTTTTCTGCAAATGTGGCCGTTTTTCCGAAATTTCTGCCTTCAGCTTGTCAAGTAATGATGCGTAGTATGCTCCTGTAATCGTTTTTCCTTTTTGAAGATAATCGATTAAAATAACTCCATGACTATCCCAAAAAACAGTCGACATCACTTTCCCAGCCGAAAAAACAGTTTTTGCTTTTGTTGGAGCTGGTTCCCCCTTTGCAGTCCACTGTTTGGACTGTATTTTTGTTTCGGGTGTATAATGGTGTATCCAAGTTTCATCCATAGTAATTAATCGGCGCCAAAACTCGGATTTATTGCGCCTAAACTACGCCAACAGAGCGTTGGAAATGTTCATTCGAACCTTTGCTATCTCTCTCACTTGAATTCGGCGGTCGTCTAGCACCATTTGGTGAACTTTGGCGATGTTTTCGTCGGTAGTTGCAGTTTTTGGACGTCCCGAACGTTCATCGTCTCCCAAGCCCTTACGACCCCGTTTAAATTCAGCTGCCCAAAATTTCAATGTGGTAAATGATGGTGCAGAGTCCCCATACACAGATTCCGACTCATCTTTGATTTGCGTAGGCATATTGCCTTTCAAAAACAAATATTTAATGACAGCTCGATACTCGATTTTCATAAAAACTCTCACATCGACTCACTCAAACGACTGTTACACAACAACTGCGCGTCCAAAATGGCTGAAACTTTGCTGAGTAACTGTCAACAGATGAGCAACGAAATTCACTAGCTTTTATTTACGACTGCTGCTATCTTCATGTTGAGGTCGGAAACTTTTCAGACCACCTTCGTATGTTTGAGTTCGGGCTGAATTCTTATTGTAGGATGTCTTAAAAAGCTATTGCGGAGATTATTAGCCAAAAAAAAACAGATATAAACAGGGGCAAGGACGTTATGATCCCCAGGTCAGGAGGTTATTTCCTTGATAATTATAAAATCAGTATATGATATGATATCGAGGGTGATCATCATACCGTAAAAAACAAGCAAACGTCTTAAACAATTACTGAACTGAAACTTGCAAAATCTTAAAAATCAAATTATTGTACCTTAGCCAAAACATCTACAGTGTAGACTACACATTATTTCTTTAAAATCAAAGATAGATTGGGCCATTAATTTTTTCAACTTTTATCAAAAATTAAAGATCTCACAACAGTTAAAGCTTAAAAACGCTTCATTAATAAAAACTACTCACAATAAAGACATAATAAAAGACTGTTAAACAAACTCAGGAGAGGTAACTGTGTGAAATGGACAGAAAGAGAGAGGGGTGTAAGTGAAAGGATAATAAAGCTCCAGAACAGTGTTCTACAGAGTTTAAATAGGACTGTTCGATTTTACCTGAAGTATAGAGCGTGCGGTTCAATGTCCTATTCTTTTTTTGTTGCTTCGGTCTAACGATTTAACTATTATGTTAGAGTTATGGGATTCTAAAGGGTCTTTCATTAAGCGCTTCCTATCTTTAAATTTAAATAAAACAAAGTGTGTGTGAGATATCATTGAAATTTTTATTCGTTTGAAAGGCCTATGCCATTATGTATGGAATATAACATTGTACAAATGTCCGCCGTGGCTTTGCTGGGTGGCGCGCATCCGAAATGTCCAATTTTCCATGACTCAGGCCCATAATTCAGGCTGAATTTGACCGATGGCATGGGTTATGTTGGTTATGAGGACCGCTGTGATTTGTGGCGTATTTGCATAGACATGCGACTTAAGAAAACCCCACTTGTGCAGAATGTCCAATGTGACATGAGATTTGTGGCACGTAGCGCTGTCCTGTTGAAATCACATGTCGTTGGAGTCCATACCATCCAATTCACGCCAAAAGAAGTTGGTAATTATCGACCTATAGCGCTCGCCGTAGACGGTGATGGCCTAGCCAACGTCGTTCTCAAAGAAATATGGACCGATGACGCCGCCAGCGTCCAAATCCACACCAAACAGTGCCTTTTTCGGGATCCATTGGACGCTCTTGGATCTCATGTGGATTGGTATCGTCCCGAATTCGACAATTTTGTTTGCTGACGTACCCATTCATCCATAAATGGGCCTCACTACTGAATATGATTTTTCGATGAAAATTAGGGTCAGTTTACAACTGCTCCATGGCCCATTCAGCGAACACGCGTCGTTGTCTATGGTCGGTTACCTTCAGCTCCTGGGCCAGTTGAATTTTGTACGGGTGCGGGCCCAAGTCACGACGCAAAATTCGTCAAGTTGTGGTCTGCTAAAGACCGAGTTCTTGTGAGCGACGCGAAATCGACTGCCTCGGATTCTCCTGCACATTTTCATGAACAGCGGCGATGTTTGGCAGATCTTGCGTTTCGTCGACGTACGGGTATTGGTTGGTTGTTTACTGAACCAGTGTACTCAAATTTATCCACCACACTGCGAATAGTCTTCTCGGTAGGACGGTTATGGTGACCGTAAAATGGGCGAAGTGCGCGGAACGTTGCCCGAACAAAACACCCATATTGATAAAACAATTTTATCATTTGCACGTGTTGTTGAACGCTATATTCGTCCATGGTGATTTGGCAAAACAGACTGAATAAATATCAGTCAATTCGACAGATGCAGCTTCAACAATATGGCTGCTATCAACTGTCAAAGTTCGGTTCTTAAGTATCTGAGCTAATGCTCGGGTCGGTATTACCTGCGGTTGACTTAAGTGGTTCAAGAGTTGCCCACATGGAGCGTATTATCTAATGTTCGCTTCATTTCTTTATACAAGAACTAAACAGAAGCTTTCTACAACTGTACAGATTACTTCAAAGGACATCCCATATCTCAATAGAAAATAAATTACTAATGTCCAGGTTGGACATACGAAATGCTATGGGGGGACATCAAAAAAGTTGAACATGAAGTGGATCCAGTCCTTTGAATCAAAAGTCCTGAGAACAGTAGTAAATGCCCCTTATTACATCAGCAACAAAACTCTACATAACGATCTTAATATACCTTAAATTCTTAAACTCATCCCTTTCAAATTTATGAAATTCCATAGTAATCTACCCAACCACCCTAATCCCATAGCACAGTCATTACACTGCACCATTCATCCCTATAATCCTCTTCGGAGACTAAAACGGCAGTGGCCTCATGACCTGGGGGATGGAGTTCCCAAGACTCCGCTTCCTCTTTCGCATGGGAAGGAGGTGACAACCATGTGGATTTGGGAGGTCTCTGGGATGTTTGTAAATATTCTATGAACAAGCGAGTGAAGGAAAATTGTAAATATGGTATGATTGAAACATCTATCACAATTACTTATTGCCTAATAAGGCAGATAGTAATTTCATCACCATAAAGATATTTTCAATTTCATTTCTTTATGCCAACCCAACCTTTGTTGGGCTACGTCTTCGTCCTACAACTATAGGGCACAAAGATAAATGTACGGATGAATCTGTTTGATAGTAGAGCCTGTGCCACTCTCTTAAAAGAAAAAAAAGCAGAGCTTACACGCAGAAAAGACATCATTGAGATATGAATAAATATAAACGGTTATTATTCGAATTCAAAATTCAATTAGGTATGTAAATAAAAGCGAAGGAATGGGGTAAAGCAACAAACAAAAGAGGGCCGGGGATAAAGGGCGCTCTACCCCGGTCCCTTCACCGCCCTAGTTTATTTCTGCGGCTCTGCCCTCCGAACACACCCGCTATATTCCCGGGGACGCTTCAGGGATTCACTGCGGATCAGGGTAGGGAATTGCTTCGCAAGGGGCACACCCGGAATACATTCCTAGTCCATTTTTATCTTTCCAATGGCTGTTTGACAACCTCGGTATGAACTAGAGTATTTTTAGCAGGGGAGCCAAACGTTCTGCCGATGGGGGATGCATTGTTAATTGAGAATCCCAATGTTTGATTGCATAGTGCATAATACTCTCACTTACCTTGTAATTTGAATAAGCTCATTGAAAACTTTCCGGTTGAGGGTTAGTTAACATCGTTAGGAGTAACCAAGTCAGTAAAAAAAAGTAACGGAAACAAAGTTAAAGGTAACAGCCCAGCACCAACCACACTAGTACCTCAGCATTGTCTACCCAACTTACAGTGATAAAAGATCGGTCTGCCCCGTATAATAGTTGAACAATCTTTTTTTCAAAAGTTTTCTAGTACCAATTATCTTCATATCCGATTCAAAGGAATGTGGACTCAGAGGAGAGGCTGCGCGAAGTTGGGTAGTTAAGAAAATTACAGGGATTTAAAATTGATTCAACAAACTGTCAATGTGAGCTGGCAAGAATAGGTTTGTGCTCCATTTTACAAGCTATTCTATAATGTTCTGCTTTGTCATTCACACCTCTGCTTATGTCACTTAACTTTCTCTTGTTCCAAGACATTTTTCTAATCCTTTTAACTGCATGCCATTACCCGCTAACGGTTTTTTTTTAGAGGGATCCCCTTGGATCAATGAAAGAAGAATATCTTAAATGTTCAGGATTTATTTATTTATTATTTCTAAGAGAAATCGTTATATTATTATCTATATCTATCGACTACATTTTAATCTTGCCATAACTTGATGGGAAAATTTCATTTCCCACGTTCACAACCAAAGTCTTCATTTTATTATTCACTTTATCAAGTAACAATTTCATTCATGACCAACCAGTTCTCTTAATGAGAGTAATTTTTCACTGAATGGTCGAAAACAGAAGAAAGTGTTGGATGTTCCATGGTATAGTAAAGTACTACTTGTAAATTGAAACGTACCCAATTTAATGAATACTTAAAAGAAGGTAATACCCAAAAAGCAGCTATCATCACCAACTCCTGCTCCAGTAGTACAAGCCTGTAACATAAACGGTCGGTGAACTATTTGCTACAAAGACTACAAAATGTTGTTAATAAAGCGTTTGACAAGAAAAAGGATACGCAGTTCTTGTTGCTACCTTCCATCGATGGAATCGAACCCAATGAACACGCTGGTAAAGTCACATGAACAATTGCCTTGCCCGAATTTCGTGCGGGTGTAAAACTTATGATGAGGAAAAATGGAATGATGATTTGGAAGGACTGAGCTTGAATCATTTAAGGTACTTCAAGAGAACGTCATACGACATGGACACCTCCTTCGTCACTTTCAAGAAGATACGGCAGCTTTTAACAGACTGAGGTCTTTGTCCACAAGCCCAAAATTTATAAAATAGAAAGCAATGGAGGAATAACGACATAAAAACTTGAAACCCATTTACCCTAACAAATAACAACGATTTAGAAACCATAGAGTTAATACTTGCCAATAACCACTGCAGCTGACGCAACGTTAAATATAGTTCGACATATTTTTTGACCTCTCGAGAGAGGTAAGAGGTTAAAGAACGTCGACCTGCACTTGCTTGGTGTGCCGTCGATGGGTGAGTTCATCCGCCGGAGACACGTTTTTTGACTCGTTGCAGCACCTCACAAACCTAGTGTTCAACACTCTGACCCCGCCACGCTTCCCGCATCGATGGCAACTGTCGTGGGAAATTAGGTTAAGATTTTGTTGTTAGATGTAATTTAGTTTTAACTCTATGATTCATAAGGTGAGTCCCATCACTTTTAAACCTGTTTAGACAATGAATGTATGATGTACATTATACTTTTGTAATAATCACTAACCGTAATGTAAAATTTTAAAAATTGTATAAAATGTAGCCAGGCTACAGGACATAAAATTACCTATTGTAAATAGATATTACATTATAGAGTATATACTGATTTCCATAATTAATATAATAATAAGGGGACATGAAAAAAAGGTCATACCAGGACAACATAATAGGAAGGGTGGTCCCCACATCGATTGGCAACAGACTGTCGGGGAAAATTAGGTTAAGATTTAGTTTAAGATTTTATTGTTAGGTGCAAGTTAGTTTTAAGTCTATGATAAATAAGGTGAGCCCTATCACTTTTTATAATTTCAGTAAATTAATGTATAATGTACATATTATACTTTTGTACAATGCAGATCACTATTAGTAGAAAACAGAATTTGTATAAAATGTAGCCAAGATACAGGAAATATAATGAAATAATTGTAAATAGATTCGTTTGTAGAAATTTGGTAGCAAAGGGACATGTGGGGGGGGGGGGGTGTTAAATATAAACGAATTAATAAATAAAATAATGCGTGAGGTTTCTTTTTGATTAGGTATTCAGTCGTGTTTATAACTGTGCTGGGATCCTGCTCTCATAACCTCTATTGAAACCAACTTCCTTATCTCGTACTTAACCTTCTAGTTTCCGTTTGCTGAAATGGAACAGGTTTTTTTTATTTAATTTAATTCTTGTTGTAAAGTGCATTATCGAGCTTCACAACAACATCCTAGTCTTGATGACCTATGACATTTTTACGGACGACCTTGAATGGCCTGACCCTTCCGCTTCCACTGTATAAAAAAAACAAACGAAGTGAACTGTTTACACGATGAAAATAGCCCGTCATCATCAGTGAACGGCTAATGAAACAACTTTTTTCTAGCTATCAATCAATTGGATGAGCTCGATAATTTATAATTAATTAGATGGAAGGGATATTGCCAATGTCTTGTCCTCTATGACACCTATTATAAAATCTTGATTAGAATTTGATCGTGTCTTTTTTTTGGGGGGGGGGGGGTAATTCTAATTATAAGTGAACCCCCAGAGTCCTTGAGGTACTGTAAAAAAAAAAATACTATCATTCCGGCTTAGTGAAAAAAATGACTCGCATAAAAATCGTTTATTGAAATTAACATTAATAATTATGTTGAAATTCTACTCTTCAGCTCGTGAAACACGAAACCCTAATTAATGCGTATTCGTGTGACCTGTCTTTCTTTCACCTTGCCGGTATAATCCGAAAACCGATATGATCTATGATCCAAACAGTGTAGTGGTAAAGTTATATGAGTCATAAGTTTTATGAGTTCAAGTTACTATTTATCTCGAGGGCCGTACAGTAAATTATAAGTATGTGGCTCCCATAGAAAAGGCCTTATCTGGCCTACAATGAGGTATTGAGACCCGTCGATATAATATTGTCCACTACGATAATCCCGACGGTAAGCCCCGTTAATTAAAAATTGATATACGATTATTTTTGCTGATTCGGTAGGAGAAGTTCTGCTTATAGGTATAGTCCTTGATAATTCAAAGTACAATACTGGGAAGAATAAATAAAAAAAATGGAACTTCGTTTTATTTGAAAAAATGCGTTTCACCAAATTGTAAGCACTCTCAATTCACAGCTTTCAGGTTCATTTAATAAGTTTTTAAGCTTTGTTTTCTCAATGGATAAATAAAGTTCTACTAAGGCTAGAGATGAATGGTGATATTTAAACGGACCGACTTCAAAAACTGAGTACTTCAAAAACAAAGTACAAGGAAACAGTTTGATCAGCCGATAAAATTTAAGTGTACCAAGTAAACATTTATCGTTTAATTTTACGATTTTTTGGGTTTTTTTTTTTTTTTTATTATTTTCAGCAAACACACAAAATACAAATACAAATACTGAATACAAAAATTCAACTAAATGCCACCTCAAACTAAAACAGAGACTACAAATTTTAACAGTTTTAACCATTTTTCGGACGTGAAAACAGCTAAGTCCCCAAAAAATACTATTAATTATTATTTATATGGTCATCAAGACTTTTAATTTGATACCCCGCGTAGTGCAATGTCTGTTTTGTTTTAATTGTCAATTGATTAGTTAATTGCCATTGAATATTTCCATGAGATTTGACCTATTTTATTTTAGGAACTACGTTAAATTTCGTTGCACTAAATTTAATATTCAGATCAGACATGCAGGAAACAGATAAGTGAAAACTGAAGCTGAGTTTTCTAATAATATTCTTGAGACTAAAACTCCAAAAAGAGACACCTGTTTATTATAATGCACTGCATGAAAATAAATTTTCAATCAGGACAATAGTCTCTCAGGATATTTGTCTTCATCAATGACATTACATAAATCTCCATTTTTAAAGATACTTCCGGACTGTGAATGATAACATTGTTACACTAATTCATGTGTGAATTGGCAGTTCAATTGATTCTTCCAACGTAGACATATCAAATTAGTCGACTCCTTGCAATACCTGACAAACCCGGTGTTCAACACGATAACCCCCGCTCCGTTCCCCCATCGATGGCAGGACGCCGCTACACTTTAGTCTTAGGTTTTAGGGTTTTAGTGTTTCCACGGTTGTAAGCTGAAGATGAGCCTCATCAGTGAGTGTAGTGTATGTGTTTTTAACTTTTTGACAACAAACTGAAACGTATTATATCTATGCCCTCCTTCGAATGCATCTGTGTATGCAGCAAGAGGAGAAATATGTAAATCAAAAATTATTTATTTATATTTTTTTTTTTTTTGTTCATTGTAATTATCAATAAAGAGGATTAGAAAAAAAACAGTTAAATTGATACTGCAAATTGTTAATTAATGAAATTGTGCCAAGAAGATACAGAAATATGCGAAACGTCAACAGCTGTGATTTCATTCGAAATTAAAGACTGAAATACTGTGAAACCTGATGATTGAAAATTCATTTTCATTGAGTTTGTATCAAAAGATCTTCCTGCTTAGCAAAAAGTCAAAACAAGCCCAACAAACGACACTTTCTTTTGGCAGCATTAACAAACTATTAGCATTAATGTAGATTTTTAATATTTAAAGTGCATTGTAGTACTATTCTTAGAATTTGAGTATTTGTTTGATAGATATCACTAAAAAATAAAACTGTAAAAGCACAACTTCGTTACATTAAAATCAGATTTGTAATTTTCGTTATAATGTTTAGGTTTCCTCGTGTTCGAAACCAGAAATAAGGCTTTCATACGTGTCTGTAAGTCGGGCTGTTCTGCTTGGTCCTTGCGAGTGTCCCATTCAATATTTATTTTGAATAGGGCATCGCAATAAAGGTCTTCACATCCTGATTAACAATGTCTAACTTGTATTATTTTGTTGTATACATTCAAATAAAAGTCAAATAACAGTCAAATAAAAACCATTTTCGCTGCAGCAACGAAGCCCTTTTTTAAAAATTTGTTTGCCTACCCATATTTTTATCCATACTGACAAATATGCGATTTAAATTATGTGATTATTTACTATATCTAGATCTATGATACTAAAGCCTTTGACTTAGTCCCTTTGAAAGTGTACCAGAGCCGGCATAGAACAGAAACAAGGGCGTCTCCGTGGTAACCAAGGTCACGCCCCCAACCCCTCAAACCCTGGGGGACCTTCCAGGCCTTTATATATAGATCAGTCAGTCCTGTGTCTATGGTTAGTAATTATATCTGCTCGATGTTTGTGTAAGCAACTTTGTAATTTAAAAATGTATTAATTACTGACGTGTTGTAATTCCATGTAAAAATAAGTGGTCCTGAGAAGCTTCATTTTATGTACTGGCAAGCCATAGAGAGAAAGCGTGATTTATTTACGTACCATAATATCATTCAATATTTAAGTACAATAATTATAAACCTAGGATTTTTACCCAACAAAGGAAATCAAGTAATGACATCCTTAGATTATAATAGAAAAAAGCAAATTTGAATTCGGATGTAAAAAAAACACTCCAATCAATTGTAATTTTAATAAAGAGGAACCTCTAGAAATCGTATACCTCTTTGTGGTTGAAAAGCTTTTAAAAGACAACAAAACTTCACGGTACTTACCTACCAACACATCAATGGAACAGTAACAAGTAATAGTTTCTACTCTTACCTGCAGGCAACTGTCAGAACATGGATTGAATGAACTTTAAATTTCAATATGAATACTTTTAATTTGTTTTATTTATTTAATTTTTATCATATTATAAAACCGAAGTAAAGAAAAAATTGCACGAACCTCAACTCTATATCTGTAAGACAAGCCACTGTCTAATACGAACGTTAATTATTATTGTTTATTACTGTTATATATTACAACTAGCAGCCAAATTTTAACGTTAATGGTAGGCAAGGAGATGGCATTTAATATGGCTCAATAAAATTTATTAATTTCCCGCCCCCCCCCCAAAAAAAAACAAAAAAACTTTTGAATTCGGCTTGAACGACATTAAATACGCAATTTTGATGCTTCATTTTCTTTAATTTTTCCTTTAAAACACGGGGAAAATTATAGCTTTAAATCTCAAATATAATTTAGCTGTGATTTGAGAAAGTTTAACAATACGAGGTTAGGTTTTTTCCCGCATATTTCACGTCATTGTATCTTACCTAAAGCATATGCCGTGCAATCATTACTGTGCGAATAGTGTTCCTTTGAAATTTTAGATGGATTGTCATCGGTTACAACTTGGATTACTTTTAATACCGTGAAACATACAAGGTGATATAGATATGAATCCCCACTGTCTGTTTAGAAGTAGGACCTCCACCTTCGGGTCCGGCAATCGTATAGCTCTAACAGAATTTATCTTATGTAGATCACAATTGAATTACGTCAATAATACCGTTGGTGTATATACGTAAATTACATGGAACTAACTTGTTTGGAGAAGATCCATCCATGGCTTCAATAACTATCTGAACTTACTGCAACTAGCACCGTCATTATGAAATGTGGGATGTAATTATCTTTGGCAAGTTCCGGTACCAGCTTCTATTCACCGCTAGGAGAGGGCGACCCCTGGCGGTATCCCTATTCATGTTGCCTTTATGATCCGTTTCTGAGAAAGCTGCTGTTTATTGAGCCTCCAAAAGTCCTTCTACGAAGTGGGCACACTTGACCACACTCATAGTTAATCCTGACCGCGCTATCCCTCCATCTTGGCTCTCCAAGTATCCGCGTATCGTTTTTAAGCCAGCGTAACCGAGAGTTCCTGAGAAGACCCTAGCATCTCCTGCCTTAACATGGTTGCCTTTCGTTCCCCATTCTTACTACGAAACCCGGAGAACACTATCTTCCTTTTAATTCCATTAATTCAATATTGGATCATATCTTCCACCGATTTGACTCTTGGCCCAATTATCTTTTAACCGTTCTCAAAGAAAGGCTTTTTGGCGAAAAAGTGTTGTTTTACGTCCTATTTCCTGAAATTGGTCTATACATTATATTTATTGATAGGAATATATTTGTATTAATAGATGGGTTGAGTGGGTTATACGATAAGATGACTGACGGAATGACTAGAGGACTGGTACACCGACAGTTGTCAACGGACGAGGGGGCGGTATCTGACCGCGGGATGATAAAGAGACAATCTGCAGCCATCATCCCATCAGGCCATCCTCTCTGCCCCTCTTTATATCTATCTAGTACAGCTGTACATCTCCACTGCATCCTGAGGGTACTCACTCCTGGTCAATACCTCAGGATCACCTACCCCGAAAAGGGTAAAATTCCCCGTCTGCGAGCCTTTACACAAGAGGGTTTTTTTTTAAATATTCAACAAGAATTGTTTTCATGTTTATATATAATTATAAATGTTTTATCAGCCTAGTGTTAATGCTGAGAACCGTTATCATTTCCTGCCTAAACGGTGGTTTCCCTTTCCGAAAGTAACTTTTGGGTGTCTATCCACAATCAATCAATAGAACTTCTTTATAAAATTGCAATCCTGCCTTATTGGGCTATGATTAATTGTGATTTATGTTGTCATTCATACCATATTAACAATTTTTATTCACTCGCTCATTCATACAGTATTTACTAACAGCCCAGAGACCTCCCAAATCTACATGGCTGTGACCTCCCTCGCATGCGAAAGAGGAAGCGGAGTCTTGGGAAGTGTCCCACGCTCCTCCGCCAGCCGCGTCACTGGATACGAGCCAGAAAATACACGTCAATTTTGTGCTTAGTGACTTTTTCCTTCAACCTTTCGATGAACGGTCCACAATCCTCTAGTGGTTATTAATGATTTAAAGTGTTAGCGACTTGCGGTTCGGTGGCATATCTTGATCGGCTTTACTGTCGGGTCTTTATAATCCCTTATTCATTTTTGGAATAAAAACCTTATTTGGAAATTCATTTTTTGGAATAGCTTTTCAACTCATTACCACCTTTCAGGTGGGAAATGCCCTGTTATTACATTATTATAAAAATCAAGTTAACTATTTTAAGTTGGTATATTGTTGTAAAAACCATATAAACCCACAAGTTCTGAAATGGCCTCCGCCTCAATGAAAGTATAGCCTCTCGTTCAGGGTTTACAATCAGATAAACCGAAAATAGATAGGGCCGTTCCTAATCTTATATTCTTATTGAGATATAAAGAATGATTTTAATGAATGTTAACTGAATCGTTTCTATTAATAAATATAGATCCACCACAATTTACTTGATAATGGTTTTAGCTGATGTTTAAATTTTCTTTTTTTGAGTATTTTTTTTCTTTTTGAGTAAATTGTCTATCTTGAGTTCATTGGCAAGGAGTTACCTCCACTCTTTTATGGCTATTTGAACAAAAAACTTTTTTCTTAGAACTGAAAAAAACTTTTATGTTTCTTGTCATAAAAACTAATTGCAATTAACCATTATGGTTCCGGAGTATCTCATATAATTATCTGTATTTTTTGTTTCAGTCTTTCCAAGGGAGCCAGGGGCGAGCATATCTCTTCAATTCAGTGTAAGTTTTTTTTTTTTTAATTTCATATTTTTTTTTATATCCCTTAAATTTCAATAAGCCATTGTTTCAGTAGTGTATAAAGTTATAAATATTTTTCATTCTTTTGACCATAATTTATAATACATGTGTGTGTAAAATTGGTTTATATCAAAATTTGTATTTCAGTTGTTTATTTACATTGCACCCTTACATACTACCATTCTGGTCAGAAAAAGCAGTTGTATTATGCTTGGAGCGGCCCACTTCCATTTATGGTAGTGAAATAAATTCAGTGTCTATTTGTACCTAAGAGCCTCCATGTCTTGAAGAATTTATGCTAATCACTATTTCTTATTTATGCTAACCTACTATTTCTTATTTCTTTCAGTTATGTTAACTAGGACAAATCGACTCTCAATATTTGCATGAACCTTTTATACTGTTGTATTTTTGTGGGAAAACGAAATGGATTTAACTTGATAGAGCATTAGCCTAACAGGAAACAAAACTAAATAAAATCAACATACATAAAATATACACTAACTGAGCAGATAGTTCCATTTGATAAAATCATTCATTAATTCACATTCTTTGTTTCATTCAAGCTACCTTGTTTGCTTTTTTTTAGGCCTCTCTATGCAGTCATTTTCCTTGTCTGCTTCATGGTCACTAGGTTCCACCAACCACTGAACTCTTTTTTCATCATCTATCCAACATGCATGGTTGGTTGGCACTTCTCCAAAACCTCCCCAACTGGTCTGACACCTCTTACATCTTTTCATTTCTGATACAGTCCTATCTTGTCTTTATAAGAATTCTCCTTAACAAACACAATACTACATCTGTTACTTTGCTAGTGTTTCTACTGCCTATCTCTCAGTCGGTTAGAGTAACACCTAGACAATAATTGTCTTGCAGAGTTGAAACTAAGCAGTTATTTATCAATAATGTAGGTTAACACTTAGATCAATGTGTCTCCCTCACTCCACTGTGGATTTTATAATACATACATTATTCTTAAATCTTAAAATTCAGTTCAAATGTTGCAATATCTCTTAAAATGCTAAAATTAAATTTTTTAACAGATAAATGATTATATATAAAATAAGCAAATTAAACAAAAGTATAAGAACTTCAAAATGTTTTCTCAAATGTCATGGTAAATTAATAAGTAATATGGGCTAACATGTTGAAACCATGTTACCAATCAATCCTTCTTATTTCAATGGCTGTCGACCGCCATCAGGCAATTTCCATCAGAAGGAAGGGTGTCCGGGATTAATTGGGTATATACAATATCACATTTAAATTTGAGGGATTATTTACTTCTAGGTAGTTATTTTCCAAAAGCAGTAACAAGATAATGTTGGGTGCGTGGATCCTTGTTTTGTTGTGTAATATTTTAGGGTAAGTTCTTCCCGATTCCCATTTTATGTAATAATTTATCTTAAATATGGTGAGGTGCACATTCATTTTCTTAATTTTCCTTCTTAACATTTACAGATTTTAGTAGTATTTCTACTAGGGCAACTGCCAGTATGTCATCTCCTGTTAGTCTTGCATTCTGAATCCTACAGAGATGGGTTACTCTTTTTGCATTTTAGTTACATTTAATCTATAGGAAATTAAAGTGCTTTTACTCCTTTAACAGTTTTGACTATAACCTATGTTGCCTTTTAGGACCTAGCATTAAATTTCAGTGATTAATGGTCTATTGATCATTGAACATGTGAGAGCTCGATATTTTGTAAATGTAGTACTGAAGGGAATTCCTGTCTTTTTACCCAAAATGATATTATACTGTGCAAAAATTCCTAATGATTTTCTAACAATACTTCGCTTGCAGGGTGAATGTTGGTTGTGGCCCGGCAGAGGAGCGGGTTCTCCTCACAGGCCTTCATGCCGTCGCTGACATATATTGCGAGTGCTGTAAAACTACCCTGGGCTGGAAATACGTAAGTGTCATGTTTTTAATATGTTTGTTGTGTGTTTAAATATCTATATTAACTCTTTTTTTTTTTTTTATGATTTATTTTAGGAACATGCCTTTGAGTCAAGTCAGAAATACAAGGAAGGAAAATATATTATTGAGCTGGCCCATATGATCAAAGAAAATGGGTGGGATAACTGAATCAACAGCAGTAGCGGCTTCCCTGCAAAGAATTCTGAGTGTAGTCTTTTTAAAACAGAACATTAGACACGGAAGAAATAAGTGTTTTAGTTTTAGATAAACAATGAGGGAAATTTAAGAAATTAATCCTTTATTTTCTTATATACTCTATCGGATATTGAATTTCAATAAGCAGTTAATTTTCATAACTTAATCCAGTATTAGGTATTCAAAATGTTGGAAATCACAGTTCATGCATATTCCATGGGGAAAAAATTGTGAAAAAAGTGTTACGGAAACATAATATTAAATCAAATAAAAAAAACTAGACATTTGTAACTAATTGATTATTGTATATTATTGCTCAGGAAGCACAATTATAAGTGTTTTACGTATATACATGTAGTGGTTAGTCATATATGCTGGTTGTGTGTGACAATTGTAAATATATTTTATATTGTAAAAAGAAGAACTAGAAGTGGAGAACAAACTGTGCATTATGATATTTGTATTCAAACTTCGAATAAGTGTTCACACAGACCTCTTTTGTGTTAAGGCTGCACTCTGTGTCTACATATGAAAAATTTTGTAATATATATATATATAGAGTATTTTACATGATTAACTGGCATTGGTCGTTAGTCTAATAATCTTGGCTTGTTATATAGCAGGAACTTGTTGTAAATGTAACCTTATATGTGCATATTTCATTAAATTCATATGGCATACTGGATTCCTTCCTTAGAAAAAAAAAGTAAGAGGAATGAAGCACGGATTAATTTTTAAAATGTTTTTATAATTTATCCTTAATTATTTCTGAGTTTTACTCATCGATAGAGCGCAAACATGATCTCACAGCAGTATAGGTAAACATAAAACTTTATCATTTGTTTAGCTTTATTTTTTCCTCGTTTAAATTGAGCTCAATTTATTTCTTTAAGGAAATGTTCTACTTCTAAAAAAAGAAAAAAACACATTTCCTTCCCAGAATATTTTTGAGAATTTAGACTGAAATCCTGTTGCAAAATTCATTAACTTGACACGTTGATCAAACAGATTAGTGAAGAATTTTAATTTTAATTATTTCATCACTTATCTAATTGATGTTATAGTTACATGTAGTTTGTCAGAATCCTCGATTAGTGTGATAGTGAAGCTATCGTAAAAGCGAAAAATATATTTTTTTATGATTCCGAATGTAGTTTTGATTTGCAACGTTATGGATTACAATAAAGATATAATTCGAGGAAGACGTTTAAAACAAAAAAATGAAAAGTACTGTGTACTTAATTAAGTTTCATTTTAATATGATTAATTATATATATACTATTTCATTTTCTCTAGTCTCTGTACATAACTTTTAAGGTTTTTTTTTTTCTAGTTGCCAATTTAATTGCTTTGTATTTTTTATTCTTTTTGTACGTTTACATTTTAAACCTAAAAACGTCAATGTATGTTGAAAAGAGAAAAAAAATGGTTTGTGTGTTGTATGTATATATTGTTCTGAGAACGAATTAGAATTGCATCTGCTGGATAATTTAGCTGGTGCCTGAATGTTTTAGGAGGACCAAAAAAAAAATATATAAAAAAAATGAATGTAAATTTTCTTTTATACATGAATAAAGTGTCTATATACATTATGTACATGTAATAAATAAATATCTATTCCCTTCATTATTTTTGTACTATTTTTTAAAGCAGGGGTTCATGAGCGTAATAGGAACCTATCAGTTTACGTTGACACTCATCTGCAGGGATGCCAAATATGTGTTAACGTTTAGCTTAAAAAAAAATCATTTGAACTTTGTTTTCTTGGGAAATTAAATTTTTATTTTCAATAAAATTTATTGATTTTAGGTTGTTTTTACAAATACTAGTTTTTTTATGACTGCTATTTCAAAATTTAACTGTACAAAGTTTTGGTTAAGAAATAATACACTTCATTACCTTTGAAATATATATTTACTTCAACCATAACAAAATGAGCATAGAATAGAATAGAAATATTAACAAAAGAAACAATACTATTTTTTTATATAAGTGGATTATTTGTTGGGACTTTGGTGGATGAAAAAAATATGTATATTTTCAGCAAAATTATTGGACGTTTTGTCATACTATGTACTTTGTCATAACCCACAGGTTATGTGAGTGAAATCAACAGGTTCTGATATGATAACGAGTAATGAAAAGAAGGTACAATTTAGAGGTAGATTTAAGTGTAACATAAAAAGTTTAAAAACCTACCCCGACCATACCTCCTGGACAAAGCCAGTCCAGTAGTAAAGAGACCACATTTTTAGAGATGTAGCAGACATTGTTAAAAGTCGAGAAATATATATTATTGTTTTAGATGTTTTAAATATTCCACATAATTAATTGGGTGAGTAGCCATGAGATTGATGTATAGTTGTGTTTTTAATAAGTTTTTGACAATTTATTTTTTTATATTATTTATTAATTTATTTTTTAGCTTTTAATGGTTATTTTATATTTCTTAATTTTGTTTTATGAATTTTAACTATTTACTACATATCTGTCCTATTTTTGGATTTAAAAATATTTTTTTGGGAAATTTGAAGAATTTTTAATTTCAGTAGAATTGAAAGACAATTTCAAACTAATTAAAGTTCAGCACTGTCAGTTGGAATATATTTCACTTGATAATGACTGCGGCCATTGTTACGTTTAATAATAGAATTTAGTTTGTCTCTATATGCTCAGCTAATATTTTTATTTTTTATTCTATTTTAGAGATAATTAAAGATAACAGGTTAGAGCTTGCGAAAGCAAAAAATAAATTATCAGTTGTAGAAAGACGAAAAAGCTGATTTTAAAATTTCATGAATATTTGGTTGAAAAGTTAATATGAAACAGTTGGTCAGTTTGAATTTAAAAAATAAGTATAAAAATTGGAGTAAAATATACTAGTAAGAATGTAGATAGACTCCAAATAAGTGTCTTTGTGAATATTTATATGAAAAGGAATATAACGAAAAGTGATTGAAGTATGAAAAAAATTGTATCGTAACTTTAACGAGAGAGGAATGCAAGTATTAACGAAAGGTTTAACAATAGTCAAATAATTATTGAATAAGAGAAAGTTTTAATCAAAACCTATTCATGATACTGTTTTATCTACCTCTACATTGTATTCTTGTTAATAACAATTTTGGCACTTTGTTTAACATCTCCATTTATTTTTTGATTACCAAGGACCTAATACAGACATGCATACTACGTTAAAATGTCTTATTTTGATAAAGCTAAACCGATATCCCAACAAATAATTCATTTGATCTAAATTCACAGACTATAAACTCTCAATATTCATTTTCAATTTTAATTTCAGTGGACTGAGCTTAATTTAGGTCTACTAGTAAGGTAATTTACTTAATAACATTATGAAGGTATACGTTAGTTTCATTTATTTATATTTCTTGTCAAAGATAATATCCCAAGTTGTACCTATAACCACTTCTATTACATTCCAATAACATTAAGCAGAACTAAAAATTTTCCTTAAGTAGATATCTTAAAAAATAAATGTTTTTGTGAAGCTGTTAAAAACAAAACTTTTTTTTAAGTCTTATGTATCTTTTAGGAATTTATTTTACGAGAAACATATAAATAGATGATACAAATTATTTGAATTGGAGTATATTAGATGATGTATTATTATGTTAGTAGAGAGATTAGTCATGGCTCAAATTAAAGCGAATGTACATAATTAGCTGAAAGGTCTTGGAATCTTGGATCCTTCAGAATAGTTCCCAGCCAGCAATTACCAACAATGTCCTGTTATGTCTAACTACAAGACAGAGCTGGTCTTCAGTTTATGTAATCTATACTCAAATATGTGGGTTTGTTATATCTTTCCTATTACTACAGTTCTGAAAAAAAGATTCTCTAAATTAAGATTAATTACAATATATTATTATATGTATATTCCTGCCTAATCATCCTACTAAAACCACCAAATGAAAAAAGGCATTCGATGAAAAAGATTTTTTGACTGAATTCAAAAGGTAAATTTTTATTAATTGTTTTTAGGGATCATTAACTTTTTTCAAAACGGAAACCTTTATGTACTAACTCCTGTGCCAGTCGCATGACCAGGCGATGAGGAATTTAATACCATCCACAATTTTAAGAAACATTAATTAATCAATTACTTGGTAGTAAAAAAATAATTCTCTGATCAAGATACCGCTGGTAATGTACCAAATCAAAGTTCTCAATGTTGGTGCTTAGAGTAGCTTATAATGACCAAAAGTCAATAACATCAATTTTAAAATAATACAATTCATCCTATTGACACAAAATATGGCACGGGAGTTTCGTTAACTGCAAGCCCACAAAAAATATAAAGGGTTGTTTATTAATAAATTATTTCAGTAGTAATTAGCATGGAAAGTAAAAACGTGAGCAACTAAAAGCTCTTGCTTATAAAGTTACAATTCAATGGTAAGTACGACAGATGAAAAAGGGTTGAATAGAAAAGTCACTTAGAGCTGGTCTGCCCTCAATTCCGTTTATTCAACACATTCAGGGTCACTGATCTTACACTGTGGTGTTATTTAGTCTTATTGGGAATTAATAATGGTAGTGTCAGCTGCCAAAAGGGTTTGTACATTGAATAAACAGAATTTGTGGGTAGAAAAAAAACCTATAAGTGAATTTTCCTTTCAACCTTATGAAGAACCACCACAGCCAGTAATTCATCCAGGAACTGGTTATAATGGCATTGCAAGTGAGAACCTGCAACCAGAGTGTAGCGACCGCTAACTACATAAGAGAAATCACCCTATACTCTATTGTATATATATTGTAAACAAGTGTAAATAACATTACCCAAATATAAATCATTGTAAATGTGTTAAACAATAAAAAATGCGGGGCCAATTAGTTATATGAGCTGGGTAACCAGCTGTCAGTCAGGTATAAGGTCCAAACCCGCCGGCCGACCCTTCTAGGCTCTGCAGGAAACAAAGGAAAGCCACAACAATGGCGATTCTTATTGGCTGTGGGCAAGGCTAGTGCGGTACTTAAGCTGGCGATTTGGGTCCTGTAATTCATTCTCCTGACAACTACACTGGCTCGTGGCTCCCGCTTGAAATTCTGAAACTTGACTGCTTCTTTATGAAAAACCTCTACATCTCTTCTTCTCCTCGCCTCGCTACGTTTTAGTCTGGCGTTGTCAGACCCCACACCTTCCTAGTGGGAATCTCTGCCTTCGCCTCGCTAAATCTAGCACCTCCTTGGGAGAGACCTCTCCCTAGTAGACAACGGTTGTCGCGGCCCTGCAAACTTACCAAGCAGTGTCTCCCGTGACAATTCAGTCCGCCTCTCTCCGGTTCACACTCACCTTTGGGATCCGGACAGATTTCGCCTACCCTCAGATACCGAGTGTGAATTCGTGGTCATTCCAAGACCACATAAACTACCTATAAATCTACCCTGTTCCTCTTCTCCTGAACATAGTGTTTTGTCGGGGCACATACCTATCAAATATGGAGTCAGATAGTAAAGCCGTCACGAAACTATTGTCCAGTTTGTAAACTCAAACAACCCTCACTTTATCACCAGGACTAGGGTAACCAGGCACCCCCCCCCCCCCCGACACAGAGAAACATCATATAGTGTCAACATTTTTATTGTTGTATTGATCCAAGACTATGCAAGAGTTTAGGCAAGGAGGATTCATAATGGAAGGATCGTCGCAGGATAGCTCAGTTGGCAGAGCCTCCGAATTGATATTGGGGATATCCCAAGTTAAAGAGTCCCAATCTTGCATGTAATTTTGTCTTTGGCTGTTAATTATTAATAATCCTATAACTTCCTTAAACATATACAAATCATTGCTAAGCAATCTAATCTCAAAACTACTATGAGATTTTTAATGATTGGTGAAAACTATTATGTATTAGTAATATATAATAAATGCTAATAACACTGTCTATGTACTATATTTTGTTTACAATTAAATGATCTAAAACATTTAAGACTAAATTGTTGAGTGGACTGAAACAAGTATACTATATTAATCCTAAATGATAAATTAACTGAGGGAAGTTGTCTGATAACTTTTTCAGATATTCTGAAAAATAATATTAACCTAGGATCATACAATTAATGATATGTTACCATGTCAAATAATGTATAAATGTGTTGCATCACGACAATTTATTCACTTTATGAGAGAGATTCTGCTTGTTTCACATTGGCCATGCAGATAAAAAAGGATTTAAAGGAAGTAAGCATCTTTTGAAGCCTTGTGGAACAAATCTTGAACTAATTAAATCATTTTACTGTAGCAGTGGTTATCCTAAAAAAATCATACAGAGCATATTTAATCACCAGGTCCGCTATTATATATACAGATAAAACATAATATGAAAGATCATTTTACGTGTAAAGAAAATGTGTTGCCTAGGACTGCAGCCTCCTCTTTCATTCGACTGTGACTAGCTCCTCTTTACTCTGTCTTATTTATGTCAAAGAGTAGTTAAGAAGAAGATAATATTTAAAGCTATGGTTTTAGTCCAGGCAACAAATAGCAAAAAAAAAAAATGGTGTTGTTCTGAAATTTGGTATAGTTTTTGAGGAGAAGTTCCTGTGAACAACGTACTAAAAGTCCCCAAGAGTGGAGGGGTGAGCGCAAGGAGGGGAGTTGTTTTTATGTCACAATAGGTGACTTTTTCTGTTTTATCGCATATAACAGGTCATAGGTAAAAAGTACTTATATAAAAAAATTAAAGCTCATTAAATTATCAACAATAATGACCCTAATCACTTTTTTGTATCTTTATTTGTTTCTGAGAAAATCGACAGCCGAAA
The DNA here is from genome assembly GCA_930367205.1 of Acanthosoma haemorrhoidale. Lineage (NCBI taxonomy): Eukaryota > Metazoa > Arthropoda > Insecta > Hemiptera > Acanthosomatidae > Acanthosoma > Acanthosoma haemorrhoidale. The sequence continues at coordinate 29,232,765 of OV884015.1, forward strand.
TGGACTTTTTTTTCCAGGTCCGCTAAATGACTCCACATCACTCCTGAACTTATCCTCTTGATACCTAATTTAAAGGGGTTTTCTCAATTATTATTAAATTGTGAACATAACGAATGCCATAGATGAGACGTTGTTGCGTTATTTACCATTTTCGTTTAACTGGAAGAAACTTAACTTACTGGAATGCAGTAAGTATTCGTACCTTTAAAATAACCATCTTTGCCTCTCTTCTTGTCATATTGGCTGGCATCAATTAGCGTTTTTACCCTTTTTCACTAACAAGTCATTCATCGCTCACAGCGTCATTTTCCCAAATGCGACACTTTTCAGTCATTGCTGTTAAAACTAATTAGGTCCAAAGAGAATATTTTCACGAGTTCACTGGAGTCATTTATGGGATCTGGAAAAAAAGTCAATTTAGACTGCCTATTTTCTCGGAAACAAATATTGATACGAAGAAAATTAATAGGATCCTTACTGAAGGCAATCTAATGAGCTTTAATTTTCTATATAACTACTTTTGACGTATGACCTATTGTTTTCGAGTTATTCGCGAAAAAAACAGAAAAAGTCACCTATTGTAACGTAAAAGCAGCACCTCCTTCCTCCTTCAATATAGTCAATAGTTTACAAAGTACGAGGCATTGAATGTTTACTATATCTTTAATTTTGACCAACATATCCCGTACACTTGGAAGATTATAACTCTGAAACTTTTTATATTAGGTACATGTAATTTTTAGTGAATATACTACCATATTTCTGCATAAAAATTACAAAATTTCATTTGAATATCGGCAATAGTTTAGAAGATATGAGTAATTAATAATTGACAATAAGTTTCTCTCTTTCACTTCAACAAATATTTGCTGTACATAAGGAACATGATAAGGAACTTCTTCTGTATGCATGTTATATCGATTTTTTACTGTATGTGAACTAATGGGGTGAGTCATAAAAAATGACCGTTTTTCTTCCTAATTTCAAAATAATTTGATTTAACACATTTTTTTAACAAATATTTTAAGTACAGTAGAATCCCGATAATTCGTATTGTCAAGGGACTGACAGTTTGGTACGAATTATCGGGAATACCAATTATCGGGAGTACAAAATTAAAAAACGAATTAATACAAACATGTATGTATTCAGAAGTATGTACAATGTAGAGAGGATAAAAAACTATGCAATAAACACTGCTTTATACTAAACTAAACAATAAACAATACATGCAATAAAAAATAAGTACATACTTATGTTCTAGATTAAATAAACACCAATCATTTGTACGAACAATTCCGTAATTTTTTTTTGACGCAATCCTTGCAGACGGGTATTGTCAATTCCTTTGTATATTTCCTCCAACTGGTACATTTGAATTCCTTGCTTGCGCGAACCACTTTTTTAAAGTTCTCTTCAAGTTGTGGGTAATCACCAGTCTTGAAGCGTTTTACTTTGCTGCTTGATGTCTGGGAAGTGATTTTGTCCTTGTTCTTCTCTCTCTTGATCTTGTCTTGTTCTTCTCAGGAATGATGTGATCGTGGAACGAGGGACGTTAAAACGCTTGGATACGTCTATTTGCTTAAAGCCACTGGCCACGGCGTTTATGATTTGTTGTTTCTCTTTAATAGAGAGGCTACCTTTTTTCAGAGGCATGGTAACGTGACACAGCGATAGCGAAAACGAGACTGAACTTTAGAAACGAAAGAAAAGCTTAGTACATTTTCTAAAACTTTCCCTCTCTCCTCTCCTTATTTCCTTTCAGTAAAAAGAGTACGAATTGCATACGGGATTTCATAGAAAAGATTTTTCTCGCTCTCATTCTGCTATCTGGTATCTCACTGCCCTCTTCCCCTTTCTTGAAACAGTACGAATTAACGAGGTTTTTAAGCTGGAAATACGTATAAGACGTTTTAAGTGACCTCGAGCATAAAAATAATACGAATTACCGAGGGGGCTGAAATGCATTGTTTTTATACCACTTACCGGGATTTTCTCTGGGGACCGGCAAATTTGTAAGAATTAGCCGGAAATACGAATAATCGGGATTCCACTGTATATACCGTTGTGTTCTATGGTTTGTAGCCCCCTCGAGGCTAGCTGTCCTTTCTTAAATGATTCCTTCACAATATTACTCTTTGGGTTTGAAATGGAAGAATTCTGCAACTCCATTTTGAACCTCGTCCCGAGAACTGAAGGTTTTTCTTTCAAGATAGTGAGCTACTGACCGGAACAGACGGTAGTCGGAAGGTGCTAAGTAAGGTGAGGGAGAAGCTCAATCCCATCCAGTTCTGAAATCTGTTCTTTCGTGTAACGAGAAATGTGCGCGTTATCTTGTTGAAACAAAACCTGATTTTTGTTCACTAATCGTGGGTAACGCTGGGTCACATCATATATTCTTTGTAACTGATCACTATTAAGTTCTGAATTAATGGTTCGACCTTATGGAATGAATTCATTATTCCTTCGTAATTCCGAAGTACAGAGAACATTGTGTTTTTTTTTTTCGAATTTCCCTTGCTTAGCGACTGGCATAGCAGACTGATTCCAGACTAACCATTGTTTCTTGGTCTTAGGGTTACTCTAAAATATCAACTTTTCATCGCCATAAACAATTCTTTTCACAATGAAACGATGGTCATTTGTGTCTTTTCAAAAGTTGTTGACAAACTTGTTGTTGACGCCGTGCCTCCTCGGTGGTCAACTCATGGGGAACCACTCTTGATGAGCGATTCACTTTTCCCAAGTTATGCAGATGGTGGATTGGGAAACCCCAAGCTCTCTTGCCAATTCGCGAGTACTTTTCGTTGGGTCTACCTCAATAGAGTCCCGCTAGTCTCTCAATAGAGAGAGCTTCCTCGTCAAATGATGATTTTCTCCTCTTCTCAAGGATGATGTCATCAGTTTCAAATTTCTGATATAACCATCTACTCACAGTCCGTTCAAAAAGAGCATTCTCTTCTTCGAATTGCCTTACCAAATGGCCGTTTCGGCGGCGGAAAACTTACGTTTACAACAGTGGCGTAATATTTAAAATTTTGGTGTTGTTTTAACCGAATGCTAAAACAAATTTTAACGCAAAACGAGGTCATTTTGATTCCAAATTCATTTAGTATAGTCTAGGGATTAAAGTGATATCAACCTTAATCGGATTTGAAAAAAAAATAAAGCCAAGCAGTGGATTACAACTTCCAAGAAAACGAAATCGGTCATTTTTTTATGACTCACCCCATTATTTTATCACTGTGAGAAAATTACAAAATTTCATTTGAATCTCACCGATAGCTTATTAAATATGAGCAATTGAATTGTTCTCTGTTTACTTTCAAGAGACAGAGTTATTGCTGTATTTCAACTAAAATATAGTTTTGATATATGTGAGCATGCCATTTTTAGTGCATGTGCAATTACGTGTGTGTAAGATAAGTATAAGCGTCGTTTATATATCAGCCAAAGACGCTTTTTCGTCATCTGACGGAAACGACAGCGCGGCGACTCCAACAATTTCAAAACGGCAAACTGATCAAAGTGGTCAGACATACTTCATTCGATCAGTGGAGAAGCAGTGAGCTCCACGAGGTTTTTGACCTGCCTACGGTGGATGAATTTATTAACCGTCGACATATCAAATTCTTCGATTCGGTACAACAAATGACAAACCCAGTATTTAGCACATGCCCCGCTCCGTTCCTCTATCGATGGCAGGACGCAGTCGAGGCAGGAACGCTTTAGTTTTTTAAGTTTTAGTATGTAAGTCTTTATTTATTTCCCAATTTGTAAACCGAAGGTGAACCCCATCAACTAGTCCAGTCTTTTGATTTTTTTGATACGGTAATTGTTTTGTATTTTCTACCCTCCATACAATGCATATGTTATGCAAGAAAAGGAGCCATTAATTTCCAATTTATAATATTGTTTATAATTTGTTTTAAAAATGTTTAAAATAAGGGTTGAGAAAAAAAAGATAAAGTCGATTAAGTCCCTCTTTGTAACCCGGAGGTGAGCCTCATCACCTAGTCCCGTTTTAGTTTGTATAATTTTTAACAACAAAAAGAAAATGTTAATTTGTAAGATATTCACTTCTTAAAATGCATATATTGCGCAGTAAAAGGAGCAACCCACTGAAAATTTATATTCATGTTTATAAATAATCATTTTTTTAAATAATAGCAAATAGGGGTTGAGAAAAAAAAAAAGCCTTTTTTAGCGTATATTTCCATACGTCCATTAATTATATTTTAACGTAAAACTAATCAGCTGATCTTAAGACGCTGTGAAATAATCCTCTTAGATTTCATATCGTTATACTTATCGTTTTTACTACCGCTTTGGTAGAACGTATTTTAAAGCCCCGTAGAAAATTCTCTACTTTCGGTCAGCTAAGTCGTCTAGCTCCTCTTTCCTCTTATATATCGTCTGTTTGTTCTATAGTTTTATAATGCTTGCTTTATATATTATATTTATAATCTTGCAAAGAACAGGTAGAAGGGGCTCGAGCAGAACTGTACACCTGCCCGGTGACTTCATGGAAGTCACTGATGGTTCCTGTTATTTTTAAGTAAGCAACCCTCCTTACTTCCCTTACTCCCTACTTCCCAGAATCGAACCTTTTTCTTATACATATATGTCTCAGCTTTAGCCCAGACCCCACTCGTCCCTAGCCATTCCACCCAGTATGTAGTAACGTAACTCTTAATATTTGTATATAACAGTGTTTTGATTGTACTTCATAATAAAGCTTTTCTTTCTTTTCTTTTAAAACACTCTCCTCTATCTGAAGATTATTTAACTTACAACAGCAGTAGTAAAGTGTGTTCAATCGTCCTGAAATTTTAAACACTTTCGATCTCGGCAATAAATCTTTCGTTAACCTTACTGTCGAGTTCAGTGTATTTTTTTTTTTACTGCTTTAATATATGCAGTTATTTACTTCGGGGCCCTAGTCTGTAGGAATCGCTGTCGTCCTCACTAGAGTGGTATTGCCAGACATCAGTGGCCGCTAGAAGACGTAACCCTTGTCCATTTCCGGGGGTGAACATGCTACTCATGTGTTACTCCGATCGATAATCGCATTGAGCATAGGGTGACTAAACATGTAGTGGGGGAACAACTAGGGGGTGGGGGTACCCTCTGCTATAATCTGGGATATTTTTAGTAGGGGAGTTGAGGCTTTGCTTGGGGGTCGTCCAAAATAGACATGTAGTTCCAACTAAAACTCTTCATAATTTTTTTCCTCTCAACTGTATTTTACAAATTCTTTTTAAATTATGGAAGAACCCCTACTGCCCGAAATGAGAAGTTACCAATTACATATGGAGAAAGACAGTGGTATTTATTATAACCAAGAAATTAAAAGAGGTAAGGTATTTTATGAGCAATTCGAGGATCTATCATCACTCAAAGTGTATTTGTATTAATATTAATATATATATATTTTTTTTTTAGAGCTTTGGGTTTGTGAACAATGCAGAAAAGAGTTTATCGACGAGGAATCGCTGAATTTACACGCAAAGCTGCATAATATTAGTGAAAACCCTTTCCCTGAAGCAGAAATCATACTCAGGAGGGAACTTCTTTACAAGGAAGTGAGAAAACAGCAGGATGTGGAAGGGGGGAGGGCAGAAATAACAAAGAAAGTATCTTACAAACCAAGGAGGATCTACAAACCACCATGTTAGTATTTAAATCAAATATATATCTCTTATCAATAGAAAATTTTAACTGTAATAAAACAACACTATCTATTTTGACATTTGAAAAAAAAAAACACTACAAGTTACAAAATCACAATTTATGTATTTACTTGTTTTAATATTTTGTTTGAATAATGAAAAACATATTTTTCTAGCGAAAAGAGTTGGTTTAACGAAAATCCGAGTTGAAGACTGTTTAAGATGTGATGCTTGTTCCTGTATTTACATAGATGAACGAGATTACTTCAAGCATATGCGAAATTTTCATCAAAAGTATAACACTGTAATTCCAAGGTAGACATTATTACATTTTTTTTTGTGTTCATTTGCCTGATATGGAATTATTTTATTCTGTTTTCCTTAAAACAATATAAATTAATATTTGGTTAATTAAATGAGTCAATAATTTTTTTTTTGGTTGTATAAATTTCCAGAGGGAGTTTTATAATTTAATATTTTAAAATAATATGATTCATAGTTTCCAAATGTAAATAATGTTTAGTACAATGAGGGTACATTAAAAATATGAAATTTTGGTTATAATAATAAAAACAACAGTTTTTACAATCAAGCCAAAAAATCCGGTCTGACACTTAACATTTATTATTTTCAAAATTGTCTCCTTACTAAGTACCATGGAAAAGTTTTTTTTTTTTTTAATGACATATTTATTTGGGAATAATACTCTAATAGATGTTAGATCAAAATTATTATTAAAAAAGTATCAAATAATAGGCCTTACATCTCTCTAAACTATAAAATTTCTAATTAATACTTAAAATAATATTTTAAGATGATAATAAACACACAGAATATGTATATATAAGAAACATTCTTTAATTATTTCGTCAATACTACCTAGTTAAATATTTAATTTTTAACAATAAAAACAAACCATAAGGTAATAATAATTGGAAAGAGTTGTTGGTTAATCTTCACTGGCTTTTATTATCCACTATAAGCTGTGTCCAGAAGAAATTTGCCGTTATATTATTTTCAGGGAGATTAAAAGTAAAATACTATACTAATAAATAAATGACATAACATAATACAAGAAATAGAATGTAATGTAAAGAGTATGACGATTTTTATTGTTGTTATTGTATTGAGTAAATCAAAATTAATTACATTCTATTTCATGTATCAATCGTGTTACTTATATACACCTAAAATTGTTATATATGTTTTCTAAAATATAATTTTTTATATATCTTGTTCTAAATCTTAGTCCTAATGATGCCTGAATTGGTGAAAAATTGATTGTAGTTGTTGGTCAGTAAAAAGATTGTTTGGTGAGACTTGAACTACCCAAAATGTCACACTTTATTTTTTTCTTAGGTCAAGAAGGAAAAGTCCTCTTCGTTACAGTTCCAGTGATAATTCTGCTAGTCAGCAATCAGAAAGTACATACCAAATCCAAAGGACCAAACCAAACGATTCAGTTATTCTCCCGATAATTAATGACTCATTTATAAGGGAAAAAATCAAGGTAAATATAAAAATTGTTTTGAATAATTGACTTTCCTAATGATTGTGGGGAACATGCTCACTACTTTTCCTGACAAATTGTCTCAATAGAATAGATATATGTTTTACTTATCACTTCCTCCCCAGAAATCCAATTCATCAATATAACAGAGCATAAAGATCCCGAAATTACATAAGATGGGGCAAAATAATGAGGAGGATTCCTATAACTGCCTCTTTCTTATGATAAAATTGTCATTCATTGTTATTGTAGGATAATTTAAATGAGGGTTAGCCTAGATCTAAGTACCTAGATCTGAACATTCAAAAACTTTTTTTGTTTTTTTCCTGGGGAGGCGGAAATCTTCAAAAGATGCCCTTTCCTGTTCTTTATAAAAGTGTGGACTGTAAAAAAAAAATTGATTTTTGTGTATCAAAGAAGTGCCATAGAAAACCTAATGGAAGCATCCATGTTGAGTGAGTAGTGTGAGGTAACACCCTAGCTCCATATCTCCTCTAAAAAACACCTCTCAATGTTCAGGATGAAATTTGTAGCTATCTTCCTCTTTCTGACAGCTCCCAAAAAAGCTGCCACTCAGTAAAAGACTTGGTTCTTTTGAACCAGCACTACTCAAACCTGAGATTTCTTTCCCTCGTGTCCATTTTTAATCTAAAATAGTAATAAATTTCAATCAACGAATGAAATTGCTGATTATTTTTTTTTTTTTCAGAGCCGGTGGAATAAAGTTTCTCAAAGATTATCTAGTCAAATCCAAATCAAGCAGGAACCACCCGATGATATGAGCTATCTTCTAAGTCAAGTTGAAGTGAAAATCAAAACAGAGCCTCCTGAAATGGAATGAAATAGTAGTTATAAGAATAGCCAATACTTCATAAATATACATGTACTTAAGTGTAATAATTTCTAGTCAATGTTTGTAATAAATTAGTCTATTTCAAGCATTTTAATTTGGTATTTATTTATTATTTATAAGATCATCTTCATGTTCCTTCAAAAGAAAGAAAAAAGTAGGATAGAATCTATCTGTAGTTTAACGAACTTTTAAAGGTTCAAATTTGCAAAATCATTCCTAATTAATGTTATTTAATAGTAGTTTCCTATTATCCCGGAATATTTGTTATGTGATAGGAAAATTTTTCTGTCTCATGATTTAGATAGAAGTTATTTAAAATTGAAAGTTGTACATTACCCTCTAAATGGTTAGACTAATCAGAGAAAAATAAAGCTAAAAGAAACGTACAAAAGCGTGTGATTAATGTTTTATTTTTATATAAACTGATGCCAGAATCCGGCCTGACTTCTTATTTATATGAAATAACATAACAACAGGTGGTTTGGGATAATAGAAAATTACTAAGAATTTGTGTAAGTTTCTCACCAAATGTGAAAATTTATATTTAAAATAATTTTGTCCTAACTCAATGTATCAAAAGTACTTTGCCATTTAACTTTAACTAATTTATTTTTATGTTTATTATAAAAAATAAACTAAATCTTTCAATATGGTTTGATCGATTGCATGTTTGTTAATTACTAAAATGTAGTATTAAGTTAAATTAATATTTTTTATATATTTTATGGTTTTCAATGTTTATTGTGATAAAAAAATGTACATTCTAATTTATTTAAAATATAATTTATTCAATGTTCCTTTTTTTATTTAGAAACTCAAAAGTATTTCCCTTTTGTTTTTCATATGAATATAAAACCCGGTACAATAAGAATTATGGCATTTTCTCATGCGGACTTGTTCATCCTCCAAATGATTGAAAAACCCTGACTCAAAGGAGGCATTATGAATCAAACAACCGTCCAGCAGGTGCAACTCAAATACCTCCTTAAGTTCACCACATTTCTGCTGATGTAATGATATGTGTAGGCCAATTTTTGAAGTATTTCACTTTTTTAGCCTTTTAGCTGTTGCTTCAGTCACGTAACTAAAACATGGACCACCTTGCTGTAGTCTGGGTCAGATGGGTTTTAACAAAAACGTCTAAAAAAGATAGTTTTCCTGAGCTTCAAATCTTCATGCTGTCTAAACTGATAGATATATAATGAAATAATGACTACATATATAAAAACATGTTGAGATCTAATGGAATAGTGATAACTGATTTTTAAAAAAAAGTAGTGTCAATGCTACGAATAATTAGAAGTTCCCCTCTTCTCGGCCCAGAAAATATGTATCTATGTTTCCATATTTCAATAATAAAGCTTATGACATCAGTCAGAGAGGGGGGAGAAGCTAGTGGGGGAAACAGCCGCAGGTGGGGGAACCATTCCCACCATGGCTGGCCTGCCTATATAACCTGGGCTTCTTAGGGTGGACCGCAGAACAGTGAACTTCACGAGATCTTTGATTTGCCTACGGTGGATGAATTCATTCAACGTAGACGTATCAAATTTTTCGACTCTCTGCAATACCTGACAAACCCGGTGTTTAACACGATAACCCCAGGAACGCTTTAGTCTTAGGTTCTAGTTTTAGGTTTAGTTTTTAGTTCCCCAATTGTAAACTGAAGGTGAGCCCCATCACCTAGTATTGTATATTTGTTGACATTTTAACTTCAAACTGATATTGTTATTAAAACCCACCCTCCTTCGAATGCATCAGCGCATCGCAGTAAGAGGAGAAATTGTAATATTTGTTTACTGAATTACTTGTTCACTTATTGTTAAAATGATTAATAAAGGGGTTTAAAAAAAACAAAAACGGACAGCAGAACGAACCAAACCGGCACTTAGAACGCTGCTCTCTGTCTCTGCACTGACGCTTGCTGCTCTACTCAAACCATGGCCTTCTCATTCAACTACCTCTGTATCTCTTTCTCCTAACCTCGCTATGTTTTAGTCCGGCGTTGTCAGACCCCACACCTTCCTAGTGGGAATCTCTGCCTTCGCCTCGCTAAATCTAGCACCTCCTTGGGAGAGACCTCTCCCTAGTAGACAACGGTTGTCGCGGCCCTGCAAACTTACCAAGCAGTGTCTCCCGTGATTCAGTCCGCCTCTCTCCGGTTCACACTCACCTTTGGGATCCGGACGGATTTCGCGTACCCTTAGATACCGAGTGTGAATTCGTGGTCATTCCAAGACCATATAAACTACCTATAAACCTACCCTGTTCCTCTTCTCCTGAACATAGTGCTTTGTCGGGGCACAGCTTCTAAGATCTTATAGAGTCAGATCAAAACGAACTAAGCTGCCCACCGACTAGGCCGCCAGCAGAGGTGAAAGACCAAAGTCCACCTCATATTATCTCTTTCTTCGCCAGACGGTGGTTAGAGGTTGTAGCGACCCTAGCCCGCGGTGGGCGTCTCCTCCCCACTTTGTGGATATTGGACATCTAACCCAACAGTCAATAAATAGGAAAGGATTAATAAAAATAGTGATTGTAGATCAAAATTATGAGTGGTAATCGGTTCCATAACCAATTATTCAATTAAGTAATCGATAAGGTGTCGGTAATGATGATTCGTTTAGCAAATCATTGTTAAGCGAAAATTGCTAATGAAATAATGTCGTCTGAAAATCCCTAGCCCATTCCTGATATGGTGAATAACGGCATTAATCCATTAACGCTACGTAATCGATTATTACCCTCCAGTATAACCCCTTAATAAACTTCCGGCTTTTTAAAATTGATTGCATTCGCGCCTTGCCGATTAAAACTTTTCCGATTGTTCTCCTTCGATTTTAATTGTTGCCTCTTTTCTTGTGACTCTGTGCGTGGTATGAGAATTTGCAGGATTTTATAAATTATTTCATTTCTGTCTTGTGATGATCTGTGAGAATGATTAACAATTCATTTAAAAAAATGGAACTATCTAATTGGGGAGAAATCCAATCGTTTCCATGTAACGGGGATTATGATAAATTCTGTGAAAGTATCAATATTTGGATCAGTAAACCTCATTGTTTAACTAAGAAAATAGGCGGTACAGACTGTTTCGAACTTGGTGGCTTCTCTGGTGAAGGTGTTCAAAAATGTATTAAATATTTTTCATTTAGTCTACATTCCTTAGATTCCAGCACTGACTTAAAAGGGAGTGTAAAAGTTCTCATCGATGAATTTTACAGAGTATGTCAAAAATCTAATAAATCCTTGACAGCAATCTGTGAGGTTGTATTGAGGATTCTGTATCCAAAAAGTGGACAATATTTTCCTGGAAATGTTGAACTATTAATTAAAGGTATTCTCAAATTATATTTATATTTTAAGGCGATTACCTGCTGAAATAATTATAAAGTGAGGTTTTCAACATATTCTAATATAATGCTTTATATTACTCAGATCATATTAAACAAAGTGTGATCTTCACTAAACCTGTGACCTGTGAGGGAAACAATTTGGTTTCTAAATTTCCTTACACAATTATATTTGAAAATAACAATTTAGTACTTTGTACAATGGCAAATGAGGCCGTTGACGATGGTATCTCATGGCTTCGTAACACCTTACTTCCAAAGTTAGTATCAAAGATGGAAAATGGTTGCGATTCAACATCGATTGATTCTCATAGGTTGATATCAACAAATAAGTACTTGTTGACATATTCAAGGCTGAAAGACACATATCTGAAATCTATTTTAGAGGTCTGTAATTTTTGCTTATTATTTTCAAAATAATATGCAAATCAGTACATTGTAATATGTGTATTATATATTTTCAGTTTTGGAACGAATCAACAAACCCCGAAAAATTTATTAACGAAGATATTGCTATTGCTTCCTACTTGATTTCTTTGTGGGGTGATAAAGCTCAAAATTTTGTGGATCTTGGATGTGGTAATGGCCTTCTTGTTTATATTTTAACTTGTGAAGGCCATAAAGGGCGTGGAATAGATGTACGTGCACGAAAAATATGGAAAGCTTATCCCATTGCTGTTAATCTGGAGGTAAAGTAGTATTTAATAATAAATTAAATATATATTATGAGACTAATGTTTCCACTTTTGTAACTGTAATTACAAGAGGTACAAAGTTGGGGTTAAGGACCTAAATCATGTGGATTCATAAATGACACAAATTAAATATAAAAACAGAGAGTTGTATGTTAGCAACTTGCTGCCAAACCGGTCCTGTGCTGCACAAATATTGTTGAAATATTCCTAGAGTTAAAAAAAGTATATAGTTGTCCCCCTTCCATATATATATATATATATATATAGTTTGTTTCCCTTTGGAATACATAAGGGCATTAAACTCTTACGCTTAATCTTCATCTATATGCAAACCAATGAATAATGGCTAAAGTTTCATTTTTACATTCATACATTGTTTTGTATTTTTTTTCTATTTATTAATATACTTTGTGATATTTCAGGAAGCTACTATTTCTCCATCTTTAGAATGTACTTACCCAGAAGCAGATTGGATTATCGGGAATCACAGTGATGAGCTATCACCATGGATACCCATAATTGCAGCTAGAAGTTCATACACCACAAATTTTTTCCTTTTGCCGTGTTGTCCTTTTGAATTAAATGGATGCAAATATATTAGAAATAATACATCCAAAAGCTCATATTTAGATTATATGGATTACTTGGTAAATATTAGCAGTATTTGTGGTTTTGACATTGATAAAGATAGATTAAAAATTCCTTCCACCAGACGACTCTGCATAGTCAGTAAAAAAAGATTATATTCACGCGATGAGGAGCCTAGCCAAAAAAAGCATATACAAAATCTTGTCAATATAAAAATCAATAATTCCTATGATTCGAAAATTAAATTGAGGAGCTCTGAAGAAAAGGTTAGAAATTGCACTCAATTAAATAAAGGATATACTGAAAAAATTGTCCATGATATTGCAAATTATTTCATTAACTCTAGTCCTGAAGGTAGTTGGAGAGAAGGAGAATTTATTCCAATAAGTCAACTAATTCCATTGTTAACATCAGAAGGGCGAACTTTTCTAAAAGCTCAGTGCGGTGGGCTTCAAACTTTATTAAGAAATCACAAAAATATCTTTATATTGTACGATGGCATGGTCAAATTAAGGAAGCCTACAGTAAGGCCCACACCTCCCAGTGTAGTCAAACAAAAAAAGTGTTGGTTTTTTTTTTTTCATCCAGATTCTTGTCCTTTAAGTGATGAACATTGCACTTACAAGCACACAGACTAGGCGATTTGATTTTTAAAAAAATTGTATATATTATAAATTCGGCTGTGATTTTGTGAAAAATTTGACTTATTTTTATATCTTGTTTTAATTAGTTGTAAGCAATGTGACGAAAATTCATTATGAATGATTAAACAAAAAATAAGAAATGTGAGACCAACTATTTTCTATGAATAAAAATTAAATAAATGCCTATATTGTTTTTAGTTTAACTAGATTACATATAACTAATTTAATTACTAAGTAATTGATTAATTATTGACCCTTAATTTTTTTCTCATTTGATTATTTTAAATGTAATCTTTGAGCCATAAAGTTCAACTTGCATGAAAATATTATCCCTTGTGTAAAAATGAGGTTGCTGTAAATAGAACTAAAAAAATGTTAGCATCACTTCCCTCACTGACTTCTGCCCCTATTCCCCTTTGGACTTTGATTTATTTGATCATACACACATGTATATTGCTGATACGATTAACTAACTTAAACTTTGGTTACTACAGAAATTATTGGTATTAGTCTATTTATTAATTTATAATATTTATATTTATCAGAGGAACAAGAAGGAAGTGGAAACTTTGTTGGGTCAGGCGAGCGTGTAAAACAAATAATGAATACGAGACTTGAGTCAACAATGCTGTTATTCTATTGTTTGCCTGACCCAAACACAGTTTGGTATTTGTATTAATTTTAAAATTTATTTTTCTTTTCTTCCCATCAGGAACTGATAGTAGTATTATACTCTTTCAATAACCTAATAGCCGATATCCTAACAAATACATTCACAGCAATTAACACATTTGTTGCACCAACTTCTTCACCACAATTAAATAGAAGTTCCCCTTTTCTCGGCCCAGAAAATATCCACCTATGTTTCCATGTTTTAATAATAAAAACCTTCAAAAGGTGTCAATTAAGAGAGGGGGAAACTAGTGCATGACACAGCTGAAGCCCACAAGGGGGCGCGGCGGGGGTGTCCACGCCTCTGACCTGCCTCTATAAGGCCCAGATTCGGGGATTTGTGATATACTCTAGGAACTTGGCACCTGAAGTGAATACTGCTCTCTATCTCTGCACTAGTGCTTGTTGCTCTACTCGAACCATGGCTTTTTTATTCAACTACCTCTGCATCTATTTTTCCTAACCTCGCTATGTTTTAGTCCGGTGTTGTCAGACCCCACACCTTCCTCGTGGGATTTGCCTTCGTCTCGCTAAAACTTGCACCTCCTTGGACGAGATCTTTTCCTTGCGGACAACATTCTCCTGGGGCACTACAAACTTTACCTAGTAGCATCTCCCAGCGATCCAGTCTGCCTCTCTCCGGTTCACACTCGCCTTTGGGATCTGGATGGGTTTCGCCTACCCTTAGATACCGAGTATTTGTGGTCATTCCAAGACCACATAAACTACCTATAATACCTACCCTGTTCCTCTTCTCCTGAACATAGTGCAATGTCGGGCTTACCTTCTAAGATCTTATGGAGTCAGATCAATATGAATAAAGCTGCCCGCCAGCAAAGGTCAAAGACCACAGGTCCACCCATTTTATCTCTTTCTCAACGCTCAATGGACTTTACGGCGGACAGCGGCCAGGTCACAATATCCTTTAGTATATATTTTTATTATAATTTCATATAATAATTGCAACTTTTTTTTTTCACGTAGCCTGCATGAGTGGACAAACTAAATTGGCTAAACTTAAACTCTCTGAGATTAGATGTCAACCAAATCGATTATTTTATGTATCACTTATGTTTATAATAGTTGTAATTCTTCTTAAAATTTCAGAATAGGTTATTTATTTGATATTATTATAATAAATCATGTAGTATGATTAGTTCGAATTTGTTAATTGGTTTCAAGTTGACATATCTTAGGCCAGATAGAATGAGAGAGAGAGGAAAGTATTTCATTAAAAATTTTGTTTCAACAGAATGATGTGTAGCGCTATCTGTTGGCAGGTAGTTGAACTAAACATCAAATATGGCATACTTATTGCACTGTAGTGCTATCTATTGAGTGGTGGAAGTATTAAAGTAGTTCTTACTAAATAAAAATTTAATGAGAAATGCCGGCCCAGTTAGTTCTACATAAGCTCGACAGAATGCGCCACGGTGAAATAAATATGCCAATTTTTGCTGTTTAGTTCTAATTATTGACCAACAGGTAGTGCTATATGTCAATTTGTTGATTGAGTAATGCATCACTATAAATATCTCTCTCTCTCTCTCTTGCCGGCCAGTAATGGAGCTAGTTTTCTTTTTTATAAAATAGCTAAATTCCCACAGCATTCCAATTATTTATATAAAATAATATATATTTCTCTAATCCCTTAATATTACTTGAGACCATGAAACTCAGAAGAGTAAAATGTACCTAACAGTCAATCATCAAGTTGTTTTGTTTTTATATTATATATGGTGTATATGAAATAGGTTTTTAACGTGTAGGATGAAGTATTATAAATTGAGATATTTACTTTTATCTTCAATGATATTTTAAGTTATTAACATTATAATACTTGGCAGTTAATTTTACTTAGATCTAACTATTATCAAAGTATGAATTAAATAATGTTTAATTAAGTTAAACTTGATATTTAAGTCATGGATCATGACCTGAACCTGAGTTCGAACCTTATAACATTTATAGTTCTTTAAATTAGACATGTTTGCTGCTTTTCCTGCTGAAAATGAGACGTGTATGTATGAAACTCCAGTTAATAGTTTTTAATCCATTTAGCTTCTTTATGAAGTTTCATAAGTATTAAATACCCTTCAAAACTTTTTCTACAGTCGGTCTCTTGAAAATATAAATATTAATTGTTAGTTCTGGTATTTATTTCTATATTTTTACTAATTTTCCAAAGAAAAAATACAGAGACAGGGAGGTCCTTGATTTAAGCCCCCGCCCTCTCCAAATCTTATTTCTTCAGGTAATAGTTGTTAAAAATAGTACGATTAATACCATAACTAAAAAAATACTACAAAAATTCAACAAAGAGAATACCAATCCAAAAAAATACGAAAGGAAAAAAAGATCTTAGCTGAATAACAAACCAGAAAATGATTTAATGTGTGTAAACATTTCTTCAACAGACAACTGAAACAGTTGTTCAGAAGTTAATTGCACAAAGCCTTTTGACATACAAAAAAAATTCTTTTTTTCCATCTAGTCCATATAAAGACAACAATTTTAGTATGATTTCTATTTTTATTTTTTTTTATGAAAAAAAAAAGTTTAAAGCAATGTGGTTTCTATTAATCAACGAGTCTACAGTGCAAATAACAAATTTATTGCTTGTGACATACAATGTTTAATAACACAGCCTCTTACATACATTTATTGTCTTAACTTACAATAAATAAAATAAATAATGGGACAATACATTCTACCTATAAACAACATTCTATAATCATATATATTATATTATATCTACCAATGATAATAATTAATCAATGTCACTGAAACTAACAACATTACAGAATTACAATACCTTCTTTTTTTTTCACTTTAAATCAAGGCACATTTAAGAATTTTTTTCTTAAATTTAATTTGGTAACTAATTTAAACATAAAAACAATTACACCTGAAATAAAGTAAAATCATATTTCTAAAGATTTACTTATTGACATAATGAATAAAGTCATAGTTCTAAAACTTTATTATCTAAAGCTTTACAGTGATGAGTTTTTAATATTCCATATAGACATATCTGATCTGGAATCACAAAAATTAGAATGGAGCATACATAAAATATAAGAAATTATTACTTTCACATACAGTAAAATCTTATATAATTAAAGAGATATTCATAAAAAGTTCTCTATGTGATTTTTATAATCTATTTAGGTTATAATTAACTAATTAGATAAATAGTCAGCAAAATTTCGAAAACAAGAAGCTAAAAAATTACAGCTTCCATTTGGGCTGTAATGATAATATCTTTCAATATTTTATTTCAAATACCAAAATGAACCGTTATCTAAATAAATTATCAATTTGTGAAACTTCGAACACTATGTGTATATAATGGGAACCACACATATCATAATAACTTAATGATAAATATATGAGACGTGGCAGGGCCAAAGTGATCTAAATACCAAAAATTTGAAAAAAGTTTTTTCACACCAAAATAATCTATGTGCCAACAGATTTAACCCCAGAAGAGTTGAAACAAGCGCCATAAGATCGAACTGTCTGAATGTCTACGTCTATCTGTTCCTTCAAAATGATCTAAGTTTAAATTTTAGCAAATTTTCTTTGGCACTTTGATCACTTGGCTTCACCGCTTCTCATGTATCGACAAGTGGCAATACATTGACGTACTTGTTAGTTATAATTGACTTATGACAATGGAAGTATTGGGTATTATATTTGGGGCATTCTGTATCTAAAGTAGAAGAAACCCCTTCTTTCTTTCCTTCTCACTACACATTCAGTACATTTACACAGGCCATGGCCTATGCAAAAAAAAATGGCATACACCAACACAGGCTGCTTCTTTAGAGCAATGGAAGAAGCTTAAGGTGTTACAAAGGCCTAAAATATCATTACTGAAAAGACCGATTACTGTATTCATCCTAATCTAATTCATACTCTTTTTGAGGCCAAGTTCTGTCTCCAAATATAGGGTGTGCATTAGATTTAAATACCAACTTAAAACACAAGTTTTTCTCATTGCAGCGCAAGGCAAATTCAATACTTTTCACGTAGTATACTTGGCATAACATATGAAAACATCAGTGTTAATAAACACTTCAAAACTAAGATTTGGCTCTGGAGGCTGAAAGGGAAATTGTGATTTCCTGAGGGCTGAGTATCCAGGTGCGTCTATTTTGTCCTGTTTACATGTTGCATGAGGTTTCAGAAAAACGATGAAAAAAAAAATCGGACCTGACTGGCGAACGGCTATTTTGTTGAAATTCTAATCTATACATCATACATCCAAGAGTGTTTTTATATAAGTTTAAATAATAAAACAAGTTTACATTTTTAGGATAATAGTAACTGAATATTTACTCAAAACGTAAAGCAAGGAGGGGTGAAGGGCAGATTATCTTAATTTATTTCTTATTTACAGAGCTGAAACTGTAAATAAATCTAGTTTTCATGGTTTTATCCTGGAATACCAAGGGCCTATGAACTAATTATAATTTATGACAAGTCCCTCTAATTATAGATCAGTTAACTTTACCATCATAACATAAGAATCTATAGAATTTAAAGTAACTTTATTACAAGATTAAAAGGTAATCTACTATATTAAAATTAGATAATAATATGAATTTTCAACTTGATCATCGATGAAAAGGTGACAGGAACTAGATTTCCAAACTTCATTAATTAATAACAAAATTATGAGACAATATATAATAATAGTTATAGCTCAGTTGGGTTTATATTCGGTGAAATAATATTTTTAAACCGATAATGGACTGCATAAAACTTGCTATTCTTAATTTCTGGACAATTTATGTCTGTAGAGATGGCCGGTTTTGAAACAGAACAACACTCGATTAAGAATTAAATTTTAAAAATTTACGGTAAAACTAGCACCTGATTACTAATTACAGATTCAAAACTTCCTAGTTCCCCTTAGGATTATTTTAGGGGGGTCACAAAGACTTGTGATGAAAAATTAACAAATGCTTGACTAAAGAGAATACATAGAGACGAGAAGACAAAAGGGTTGATGGGGGGGGGAGGGTCTGCCTGCTAACAACAAGTACTGATAAATTTATATGTTTATTTTTTTTTGTCTAATATCAAATAGTTTTAAAAACATGATCTATTTTTATTTACCAAAATGACAGGCCTGAATGAATTAAAGTATTTTAAATGTTTTACCAATTTCAAAAAACTAGAAGTCACCTTCTATAACATGAATAAATATTATAAATCATTAATAAAGTCTTAATAATTAATACTCTAATTTAGCTATGCTAAAAACACACACACACAATCGAGAAGCAAAAATTTACGTAAGTACAGCAGAAACGAAAAAAAACAGTGCATAAAGAATTGACCATGAAGTACAATGAGCTAATAACACATATTTAAAATACAAAATCTATGTATAGTCATTATTTCTTCAATAACTTATGTGATCAGGATTATTCAAATGCTTCTTTAACCAGACATTAATCGAAGATTTTGTGTTCATTTATCTTAAGCCTTAGCATTTCTAAGGGTTTTTTAAAACAAATAAATCTTATTTTGTATCAAGTGCCAACTAGTGACTGGTAGCACTAACATCAGGGTTAGTACATTGAGGAAATAATGGACTACTAACTAAAACACTCAGAATTAGTAGTTACTACATAATAAAGAAAATTAAGAACTAAAAAAAAACAAAAAACATATTGTATTAAACTACAATAGTTTATAAGCTGCTCCCTCCTTTAATGCAGATTCAAATATGTATGAAGTTTTGGACCACAGAATTCCTAAAATGTGATTTCGCCTGGTATAACACTGGTTAGCAAAGATAAGCATATTTTCTTTTAAGCTCTAATGATGGGACAACCTTGATCTAGGAATTAGCAATTTGTTAAGTAGTCAATGATTTAGGCAGCTGATAAAATAGGTCTTGATATGCTTTCATGGCAAACCATGATTTTGACCTAAAGTACGTAAGCTCAATACTCAGACCAAATTCCAGTGAAGCTCCCAACCCTGTTATTCTGGTTTCCCTATAATATCGGTTGCTTGCTATAAGCTACACAGGTATAGTTTAAGACCCTGTGGAATACACGGACAAGTTTAAAACTGCGGTTAATCTTTTGACACATTCTGAGATATTAATTTTTTTTTAAAATTAATTATTTAGCAACGAAATTCATGCTGTTTTTGCTTGACTGATAACTCAAACGTTGGTACATCTTAGAGATAATAATAAAGTTACAACTTGAATGAAAACCCTATAAGAATTCAGAAAAACAAGTCAAAAATTCATGTAAAAGTACGAAACTTCCGTCTTGTTGCTTCAAAATAAATGTCTGAACATACTGTTATATTTAGTAATTAGTTAATATTAATAATAATGCTTTATTTAGCAAAAAATTCTATAAGGCATATGTTTTACCCAGGTCTTTCTAAAACGCTGATTATTTATTATTGCAAGGTACTTTTTAGAAATGCTTTTACCCACATTACAGGAGGAATAAGTGTCTTTTAGATGAATGCATTTAATGAAAAATATACTTTTTACAATGAAAAGTTGCAATAAAGTGAGTTTTACAAAGTTTGAACGTTAGATTACGTTACTTTTTCAGCAATCACAAACTACAATTTCATAACTGACACATTTCACTAAATACTAAAAAATAAAATTAAAACAAAAATACTTATACACACATAAATCTATTTCTGTGAGATACAAATGAGATTTCACTCCTTATTCATTCTGACAGCGAGGTCTTAATATGCCACTTGAAACCATGGTAACTACAATAATTCTTTAAAAATTACTTAGCAATTAAGGAATCCTCCAGGTACTTATATGGGTTTTTTCAGGGGCTATAACTATTAGAAATACTGAACATTTGTAAGATAAATCTTTAAAATTTTACAAATATATAATGAAGGAACTCTTGCTAACTAAAATAGAACATTTAAGTACAAATTAAAATGACCTGAAGATCCTTTGTGTTAGCGAAATAATTAAAAATGACACATACAATGTAATGCTTCAATTAGAACCTGTAAAAGGTCTAAAACGACTAGTATTCAATGACTTGGCTTCAGCGATCCTTGATCTTTTCTCTTTTCTGCTATGTTCGGTAAATTAAATCACTAAGAACCAAAATCAGTTATTACGCACAAGGCATTGGCTGTGAAGGAGCACTGATTGTGAAGTCTTTGTACTGAGCAAACACATTTATCTAAAAAAAAAAAAGTTCATTAACTAATTTATAACTGTGAGGAGTTTAAGCATAGTTGGGAATCGATTTAAGAATATGAAAACAAATACACATCCTTCAACATAGCAAATATGTTATATTTGCATCATATTTACTAATGAACGACCTTAAAACATACTGTTAACATCTTCATTGTTATAAAATAAAAATAATAAATTTAAATAATTAGGGTTAATAGAATCAAGCTTTATCTCAATTCTTTCTATGTTTTTGTAAAGAAAGTAGTTATTATGTAGGGTTACTTTGTGGGGGGAGGGGGCTTCTTTTGTCATACATTTTCCACAAAATAGCTTGCGATATCAAATAAAACTATTGGAAGACAAAAATTTCTATTTTTAAAAATCTCACAAAACATTTAATATTAAAAATATGTATAATAACTACACGACCTGAAAATTACAAATAATGAATGAGTTAGTTTACCTTATCCTTAAGCTGTTGACAAAGTTGTAAACCTACAGTAAACAATACAAGGACTTCATTCAACCAAGGAACTGATATTTCTGCTTGATGGCTGTCAAATTTCATGTTCCCATGAACAGTACTAACATGGTACAAAGCGACTATCAACTTATGGCTTTGTATATAAAAGCTCAAAGCCAAATCTTCAGGCAAATTCGGAATAAGATTTCTCTGAAAAATCATGTTACTATTATTTTATTTTCAAGCATTCTGGATAATGATTTATTTATTACTTGAATATTTGCTGCATTTTTTGTTATTTAATCTCATTTTTATTAAAAGATGTGAATTTTGAAAATTTACTTATTGCACATTCATCACCAATAGTGTAAGAAATACCGACTAATTACAATAAAATCAATGAAAAGTAATTCATGCCTCTAAACTACTTACCATATTTCTGCTTTTCATTAAATCCACAACAGTACGTTTACGTGGCAGTATAAGAGCTGTCCGTCCTCTTTGCAAACACCCCAGAATGTTACCCAGTATGTGTAAGACTTCTTCTGAAGAACTATAACCAAAGGGAAACAAAAATTTATTCTAACTTAAATTTACGGGCATACTGCCTATATTTTATTATTGGGGTTTTATGACGAAGCAGAGAATCGAGACTGGTTAGTAGTCAGGCATAATACATTCTATTTTCCAACCACTAGGCTATGGAGACAATTACTAAATAATATAGTTTTACTAATTTAAGTAAATAATAATAATTAAATAAATTAAAATAATTGTTGTAACATTAATACACTAACCCACAGACACTAGTCAAGTCATAATATTTTTTTTAAGTGGACATAGATCACTTTTCTCAGTTACAAGAAAATGTCAAGTTTTATCTTTCAAAAGCAACTTGTGGTTAAAAATAAATGACAGCAGGTGACCCTGGCCTATTTGTGTAAAAAAAAAAAATTGATTACATTAAGTTAAGCAAGAGATGAGCCTTACCAAATAAGAAAATTAATTATTACAAATGCTTAATAATGTTGAAAATTTGAAAACATATTAAATAAAGCTTACAGTATTCTCAGATGTCTGTCTACCTGCTTATACTAAATAATGATGGTTGCTCCGACTTTCAATATGTACTAACTAATACTTAAAAGTAGCATCAAAATTAAATACTAACTATTCAAAACCTTATGATCTTGCAGTGCTTGATTTGTACCACTGATCAAAAATTTTGAATTTCCAAGAGTATAAACTTAAGATTAGAACAGTTTTATTCTCACATATGAAGCTAACTAGACTGATATTTCAACTAACCGAAAAATGTAATCTTTGTCTACATTGTCAACTGAAATTATGGCTTGATTAAGATGATTAATAGCATCTTGAATTTGATGTAACCTCCAAGGATTTTCACTCTGGATGCAAGTGCGGTATTGTACTGTCTGTTGACGCTGAACCTTGAAGTTGATCTCCTGTTGAACAGAAAAAAATATGTAGAGTTCCTCTGAAAAATAACATTGACTAGAATAGTCAAATTTGTACTTACTGCTTGGGTGATGCTGTCCCCGCAAAGTGAAACAACACACTTCAACTGATCCAATCCACTGAAGACATATTTCTCATGTTTTTGAGAGCCATCAGAGGTGAAGGACATTGGAAAACGTCTCAGGCATTCCTGTGATCGTATTTTAATATATTCAGTAAAATAATGAACATCGAAACTACACTCAAAGCATATAGTATTAGCATTACCGTTAGTATGTTACTCAGTTGAATGAAGACAGCATGAACTTCTTTGTGAAGTACCCACTCAAACTCATTTTGCTTTGAAGAAAAAACAGATATATAAATATGAATTTCTCGAGAAATGGCAAGATCAGATTAAATAAGTAATTCTCAATATGTCATTGATAAATTTCTTTAATCTAAAGTAAATCTAAAACAAACTCACAAGATTTAGTGCTTCGTCTCTCTCTGCATCAACCATAATTATGAATTCCTTACTTTATTTTTTTTCTACTGCCAACTTTCAATAATTATTAGTTAAACCGATGGAAATCTATCACTGCTAATAGTACATTGCTTAATTGTCAACACTTCATTGGCTAATCGTTTAAGTATGTAATCCATATGAGAACATAAAGGAAATCCCCAAATGATTAGTGTTAAATTCCTATTCAAAATTCCCTTGACCAAGTCAATAACAGAGGTGTGAATTTCTACACTCGGAAAAAGTATTGCCTCCCTATCGCAGAAGATCGCCCATTAGTTCAAGCGCTAGTGAGTCAGCGGGATACACGCTCGCATATCTTGTCTGCTACCTGTCACATATGGTTGACAAGGAAAAGTTGAAATGGTTAAATTTCAGGATTTTAATTCGCATGAAGGTAGCATAGAAGCTGATTTAGGACTAACGGAGCAAATAGCATTTTAAAAAAGAATCGGACAAAAGAGTTATTATGGCATTAATCAAATGATAATTTCCTATGCGGTTTTCATATTTTAATCACATTATATCAGCACCACCACTATGGCCGGAAGATAACCGAGTGTTAAATCAAAATAAACTGATATTCCAGGGTCGATTATGATTAAACCTGGAATATGGAGAATCCATCCTGGAAGTTATGTTATTTCCAGCTGTACTTGGGGCTTATGCTTTCATGTATTTTTCACTATATAAGAGAGTGTCTATTTTAAATGGTTTTTCCCTTACAATTTGTTCGCGAACTGTTGGATACTGAAATGACAGCTGGAGTCCTTGGAGTGGGAATGGAATCTTTAGTCTTGCTAAATGGAAGTGAATGAATACATGGCTGGCAGCATGTATGTTGATGGATCAACCCAAATCTCTCGGGTATCAAACGTGAAAAAAAAATCAATCTGCTCAAATAATTCAATGGATAATAAATTACTAATAACTCTTAAGGAGTGTTCCCTAATCGTGCATTTGTTGACTATCGGGTCTACCTCGTGAACTAGATAGGAAAAGTAAGACGAGAATCACGTTTCGGTAGTGAATTGCATTTAAATAGCATTAAAATTATCTGATACAAAGCACATCTAACACGAAAAACAAGTCAACTGTGCCAACATCTACAAGAGGAAGGGCGTCAGGATGTAGTGAGTGGCTAATAAATATTGATATAGAGTCGCTTTGGTACACTATGTTAATAATAAAAAATAATTAATAGCTTAGAACAAGTTTAATAGAGATTAAACTATATTCCCTCACATCAGATAATGACAATAAAAAAATAAGAGATAGTGAGCAAAAGAATACTAAGAAACACACCCCGTCCAAATCTGAATAAAGCCAATCGTGGTTTAAACGCACTATTAATAACAAGCTTACTATAACTACTCTGTTTTTAAAAAAAAATTAAGTGGTTCCAAATTTAAGACCATTATAAAGGCGAGTGGCCTTAAGATAAATATGTTATTATACTCACGTTATTGTTTTTTAAAAAGTATACATGAGATTGACTGTGCTATATTAACCTGTTTAAAATTGGTGCGTAGATTTTATTAATTATTAATTGTCTTAACTATCACTTATTAATTTTGTTTGTCACCGAAGGGATGTTAGATATTTCATCTGTAGCGACCGCTAACTACATAAGATAAATCACCCTATACTCTATTGTATATATATTGTAAACCAATGTAAATAACATTACCAAAATATAAACCATTGTAAATATGGTAAACAATAAAACATGCTGCTAGGAGCCAATTAGCTATATGAGCTGGAGCACCAGCTGCCAGGGCAGGTAGTAGACCCAACCGCCGAGAGACCTTCCCGGCTCACGTCTCTTTGTCAGAGAACAAAGAAAACCACATACTCAACCCTCATTGGGTACTATAAAAACTGTCCTTATTGGCTACTGACGAAGCCAGCTGGGTATTTAAGACCGGTGGTTTGGGGCCTGTATATCATTCTCCTGGGAACTAACTGGCTCGTGGTTGCTCTGCTTGAAACTCTGAAACTTGTCTGTTTCTTTATGAAAAACCTCTGCATCTCGCTCTCTCCTCACCTCGCTACGTTTTAGTCCGGCTTATAAACTTAATCAACCCTCACTTCGTCACCAGGGCTAGGGTAACTAGGCACCCCCCTCGTGACGACCCGACATAATCATATGACTTTTATGTTTATAAACTAAAGAGAACATCTTAGCGCTGCTGTAAACTTTTTTTTAATAATAAAAAACATTGTGGAGAGACTGAAAATTTTTTATTATATCAAACACGGTTTGCTAAGTCACTCATAGCTGATTTTGATGAACTCTGAAATCTTGAAGCTGATAACATAATTTAGGGTTCTGTCCGTCTCTGTGTCCATTGGGTACATCTCTTCTTTCCAAGAGTTTAGTCAAAGAGAATTTATATTGGAAAGGTCATACGTCCAATCTATAGCTCAGTTAGTACAACCCTGAAATAGATCCTGGGTAACTCCTGGAGTCCCAATCTTTCCAGTAATTTTTTCTTTAGCTGATGATTATAAATAATGGTGACGCCAAAAACACAATATAAACTTCTTATTTGAAATACGTGTTTATTGTCTAAATAACTCTATATTCTGCCACACGAGCGCTACTTATGAACCTCTTCAGTTACGTATTATTCAGAATTACAGAAAAACCTACATGCACTTTTTGCTTGTTCCTATTTGGTATTTGTGTCAATGTGTCATACTCATAAAACGTGAGTTAAAACCTTAAACTGAATTATTCATTTAACCGGGAATCTGGACACCGATATCCATAGGTTTCCACCATAAGACACCGTGATTTTGATAAAAGATTTATTGCTCTATAATTTCACGTTTCTTTATATTAATTATTAGAGCATATTTTGACCAATATGTACACTTTAAGACCTACCATTGAAATGAATGACTTTCACGAGATTAAAAGTCCTATGTATTCAATGAAAAATATCCATGATATAAATATTGTTGAATCTGCTGACACTAACGATAATAAAATTTTACAAGATGTTGAATTTAAACAAGATAAATTACTTAAACAAATAAGCGAAATAAAAGATCTGTTGGCAATTCTCAAATCTGAATTGTCCAAGTCTAAAGTAACTGCTGTTGAAAAGGAAAGGAAAATCAACCGAACTAAAAACTTTGATTTTACAAAGGTAATATTGATCCTTTTTTTTGATGAGAATTGTTGACTTTTAGTATTTTATTAACTATCATAGTTTATTCATGTCACTTAATACCAGGCTTTAAAAGTTCTTCTATTAAAAATATGAGTAAGATGAATTTGTTTTTAAACGTTTAAAAACCCAATTTGTTTAGGAAATGGTAGTTTTTTTTAGGTTTTTATTAAGCAAAAGGCTTGTCTAGTTTTTGGTCATACTACACGTTTTGCTTGTTGTTAAGTTAAAAATTTGTGCATTAAGGAAGAATTTAATGCTTTATTGATAAATTACTCTATCTGAATCTCTGGAAATGATGCGTCTTCTTCAACACATCTAGAGCCCTCATGATCTAATACTATATTGAATGTTTGTTACAAAATATGTCATAGAAATTCTCTTATAACTTGATGTTATACAGCATCAAGCTTGAAAACTACTTACAAATAATTAATATCATTAAAATTCTTGTAAATATCTTTTTGCTGTTATCCAGGGCTTTTAGAATGAGTTTAATATATGCATTTACAACCTGTGCCTGTGATCAGCACCCAGTGAATCTAATTTTTTTTATATATATATACATTCTCTATTATTAGCTTTGCCCACATTTGGAATTAGAGCCATTTTGTTATTAGTACACTGTTAGAAGAATTAGTCCAGTCAATTGTTGTTTCTCGTTTTAATTGATCTTATCAAGTGCTGGGAACAACTTGAATGTGGTCAGTTTTCTCTCAATTTTATCCCATATTGAAAATATCTCCTGCTTCAACATTATGAAGGTGCTTTTCAAATATTTTATGATCTTATTGTTATTAAATTATAAAAAATAAAATAAATAAATCTGTGATCTTAATATTACATGTGTAATATATGTGTTGGTTAAGGAATGAACATCATAAGAACCTAAGGGACAAGTGGTATCCAAACCAATTGTCCTACTTCACTCACGAATTGTTTGAACCAATTTTCAACTAATGCATGAATAAACGGTTCTATTATAGCCTGAAGTATAACCTGACTTGAACCCAAATAAAAATGTATGGCATTAGAGATATATTTTAAGATGGAAATCGGTGGACGTCTGCTACAAACTCTCCAAAGTGATAGAATAGGAAAGAGCAGCCAGTTGCGAATTAATTTTTCATTGTTTATTTTATCCAAGAATAACCAATATATAAGGTTTGAACTTGACATGAGCGATTTAAAATCAACAAGATACTTTCAGTGTCAATTATATCTAGATCTAGCATAATTCTCAAGAAAATGATATTTACTAATAATGTCGAGTTAATTTAGAATTTACAAAAAATGTAGTTAAGTTTTATTTCTCTTTAAACACTTTACTTTAATAATCACTAAGCCTTAAGGAAAACCTGTTTGGTTGATTGACAAATGAAAAGCTTTTCATAAGAAACAAACATTTGGTGTTATTTAATACCTAAATTATACTATCTCTTCCAATCTAACGCCCTATTGCATATAAAATTTAATATATTTTTTTGTGTTGCAACCAATTTCATTTTGGTCAAAAACTTACATCTTCTTGAATTTATATATAAAAATTCTTATTGTTAGTAGTTGTAACAATTATTATGTTTTGTTTGTAACCTATCAAGGATGATAGGAAAGAACTATTTAACTAATATTAAAATTACTGATGTGAAAAATGATATAGCCATTGAACCATTTATTTTATTATATTTCAGAATGGGGTCATTCATGAAGTTGTGTTGAATGTAAGTGTCAAAAATCCTCCTCTATCTCTGTTAGTTCTGAATAAACTATGGCCAGATGTCACATTCGTTTTTTCTGGACATGTCCACTCGTCAATCAGAGGATTGCCTACAAATTTAAAAGAATTCAAAAATCTTAATACCTGTGAAAATGTGAACGGGACCGGGACTCAGCTAAGGATTAGAGTTGTTTGGAAACAAGGTAATTAAAATTCATCAATACATGTTTGTATGCGTTTTATTATTACTTTACAGCATATAAATTGAAATATATGTATTAAAAGTTTAGATTATAATAGTAGTATCAATATTTAAAATTAATAGCAAAAGAGAAGAAACTTATGTAACAGCCTTTACTGAATTTGATAAATTCATGCAGATAGTTTGCTTCCATATCCACATGGAAGAATGAACTAAAACTTTGAGTCAAGTCTGAATTTGGAGAAAAGTTATAACTAAGAAAGAAATGAGACTGCCTTGTTTCACATAGTTTCCGTTATTATGCCTTATCCAAAATATGTTGAGCATAATCCTTATTGTTGAATATACTTTTAAAATTTAGATAATTTGTATCCCCAATAAATGCAGATACATGAAAGACATTTACCCTTTACCTGTTTGAAAGTAGAGCCTATCCCTTAATTACCATAGCCATTGGTTTTATTTAAACTTCCGCAGCTGGTATAACTCAGAAATGTGATAGTTTTTATTTTAAATATTTAATAACTGGTTTATTTTCATTTTTGTTTCAGTTTGGAGTGATTGCGAGCTTATTGTGTCTCCATTGAACTCTGCTCCAATCCTCGGAGAAGTGAACTTCTTAAGGTTTTTGAACAACTCTCTATCACCAGTGGAAATGGATCCCTTCAGCCTAGCATGCTTCGAATCGAAACTAGACGCATGCCATGGACTTCAGCATTGCGATACTATACAGCAGGTGCAAGAGTACTATGCTAATTTAAGTGAAGGACTCGAAAACAGTAATTGGTTAGCCGGTGAAGATTTTACTATTCTTGATATTGCATGTTGGTCTGCGATAAGTAGTATGAAAAATGCTAGTTTGAACTCATCTTTAACCAAGTGGTTGAAGAAATGTAATGATTATCTCAGTGGCACAAAGTGAATAATAGAATATACCATCTGTTCTTATTTATAATTTATGTATTAAAATTAATTTAAAAAAAACAACATGTTCCTTGTAATTTATATGTTCTTCCTCTTTAATAAGTAAGAATTTATTATTTTCATAACATATGGACAGCAAAAAGTAAAATAAAATTTTAGATGTAATCAGTAAAAAAGGGGATTGTTGTGAATGAATACGGTTGTGGCTTAGCTGTGGGTCTAATGGAAAAAATTATAACTGATAATAAATTATACCAATCACAGGCAAATATACTACAGTCGAGTCACTAAAAGAAACAACATGGGTATTGAGGAGGCACTCCTCCTACCCCAACCAATGTTTTCTTCTCCAGCATTCTCAGCAAGCTGAAGACTTGTCATCAATATTATAGTTATGCAGTTTTTATTTTCTTAAATATTTACGAACCTCACCTCCCTTCTTTTAATAATAGGACATAGGTTGGTGCAATCTGTGTTCATTCTTTTGTGAACTGAATTGTATTCAGTATGAATTGTATTGTATATTATATAATATACTTCAAAATGTCTGTGAAATTGTTTGTAGTAGTGTCTTTTTACCATCTTTTTGAAATGGAATTTACTTTCTCTATTGTACTGAAGTATGCAATGTGAGTGTCATATTTACTGTTGGGGAGGGGGAAGAAAAGGGTGTTCCTGTTTGATAAGAAAATGAATCTTAATTATTCATTTGCAGTAAGCAATAATTATTCAAAGAAAACAAAAAAAAAATTTCAAGAAACGGAATTGATTTGTTTGCTATAATTTCCCCTTATCTGACAACTCTTCAGCCCAAGATTTTATTTAAGGTAAAACCTGCTGCATAAGCTGTATATGTACAAGTAATATTACTTTCTTTTTTTCTTTTTGTGTTTCAATAAATCTTTTTTTCCAGAAATGCTAATTAGTTGTCTATAATTCTTGTAAAATCGTTGGATTTTTCTTGCAGACATACTGCATTTAATTTCATACAATTTCGCTTTGTGGATTCTACTTTCATAATCGTGTTTTTCTCTCATTAGCAACTGGTATGTGGTATCTTGTTCATCATATTTTTCCTAAAAAAACAAAACAAAAACTTTAAATGTTACACATGCGTTAGTGAAAATGAAAACATTCTGTATATCTTTATTATTTTCATAGGAAGGTGTTTAGAGAGTACTACTAGGGATGTACAATTCCAGTGAAATCAAGTAATTTGTTCCGTCAGTACCAAAAACAGTTCCGCTCCTGAACGTAGTAGTTCAAATCCCCAACAGAAAGCACTATTAAATTCCAGATGCCAATACTGTAGTTACTTACTTGACTACCAAATGTCAACTTAAAACCAGTTAACCATCAATTCAAATTAATCGTACTAAATGGTTTATTCCAATAATATTCAATGAATAACCTATCTTGAATTTAAAAAAAAAATAAAACTATTATAGACACAAATGATACATAAAAATAATCGATATAGTTGACATAATATTTTTAGCTAATAGAAACTCTTTCTTTAAAAAATATTTGATATTTGTGATGAATCAAGCATTTAAGGAAAATCCATTGAAAATTCCTGTAGTTTTACATTCTTGTATATACTATGTTTTAATTTGTTTATAAGATTTGATCCCAAGTATATCATGTCCTGAATTATTTACCTTGAAAGATGTTGCTCATTTTATCTCTGTCACATCAGTTAGCCTTAAACCGCAAAATTTAAAATAAGAGAACTCTCAAATAACCCTGTTAAGATTAGTTCAATATACTTTCTTGCTATGAGAGATTAATAAAATAGTTTTTTAAAAATGTTTATGAAGGATTATAAATTACAATAAGTATAATTATTAATAATCAAAGAAAAAATGACTGTCAAGATCGGGACTCACTTAACCGGGAAGGTGGTCACTGGAAGCCTTGAGTTAGTATTACTAAGAAATAATATGACAATGCCAAACATTACTATTGACTTTTAAAGATATTGACAGAGTTCTAATGCTTCCTTTTTTCTTTCACTAATAATGATTAAAGCAGTGGTGTTACAGAACTCAAATAGTAATTATTAACAACAATAATGTAGAAAATTATGTTCTTACTTTTAATTCAATCAATTGTGCCCTCTCCGTAGTCATAGTTTTTTGTTGATCATCCACATGATTTTGTCTACTTAGCATATCTCTATCGTATGCCTCCAGGTATGAAATGAGATGTTTTTCAGCTTTGAATCTTGAAAGTTTATGAGTACATTAGTCAATAGATTTTTTCTCTAATATATTAAAATTATTTTTATAGCCTACATAGGACTAAATAAGTTCAAAGTTTTCTTTCTTTATGGATTGTAAGTCAAAGTATTGTTTCTTTTATGGAGGCAATCTTTTCTTTCCCAGTGAATTTTTCCAAAGAGGAACGGTCTAGATGGAGTTCACTTAGCCTCAGGTAAAATGGATAGCTTTGTTAAGTATTGTCATAATGAATTCGGAAGTCAGGTATAGAAAACAAACCTATTGGGATGGAAACCCAAAAATAAAAGACAAATTTATAATTTAATTAATATTTATTGCTATATATTTAAATAGTTAGAAATAGTATGTATTTTAAGCAGTAGTACTTAGAACTTCAGTTTTTAACGTCTTGTTATTTTTGGGGGGAAACAGGCTCATTAGCCAAAACCACTAAACTTGTCCCTTTATTAATCATCACTCTACAAAGCTCACTATAAACAAAATGCTAGTTAGTTTGGAGAAAACCCCGTTTGAGGTTTTTACCTCAGGAAGGGGGGGGGGGGAAAGGATACCTCCACCTTAGGTATTCCTGTATGGGATCAAATAGGAGTGTGTAGCATTAGTATACGTATTAGGATGGCCAGGGAGGCGAGAATGGAAGTTCTGGTAGAGGGAGGTGGTTAGATCTTGGATGAATGGGATGTTGAAATCAGTGTGAAGGTATGGGGTTGGTGGTATTGAAGGGAGCATTAGCTAGGACTGAATGCAAAGAGTATTGGAGGGCTTGGCACTCCCCCAGAAAATTTATGAATAATTACAATTAGTAGTAAATCTGTAGATTTTTTCTCTCTTAACCAGTTAATTATTTTAAACTTGAAAATCTACACTAATAAAAAAAAAATGGTAGGTGTGCCATCCCTCTATCTTAGTTGCTTCTAACTAAGGAGAGCCAGGGTCATTCCACATCAAATAAAAAAATACCATCATGAAATTTGGCTCATACATTCTAATAACATGTACATGCAGCATTTATATATTTTTTTTTAAATAAAAATTATTTTTTTGTGTTTTTAAAGAAATCCAAACTAAACGTTTTGGAAATTTTGTAACATTTTAAGATTGGTTTAGTAAAGTTAAGTAACATATCAAATTAAAGCCCTTAAAATTCTGAAAAGAATGGCACTATTTTCTTCTGAAAATAGTTTTGGGCCAATGAGATTTTAAATGTTTCAAAAAACCGTCAATTGTCCGTTTTTTTTTTTAATTTACGAACTAAAAATGGGAAAAATCTGAAACTGATAGTTAGTTCTACATATGTACAAAAAATCATTGATTTCTGAGACTTTTAAGTTGGAGAACATTGGTTGGTTAGACATGGAATGACCATCCCGGGTTCCCCTTATTAATACTGTAAGGATTTTTTCTTTGGGGGATGGATTTGATCGGTGTTCACTGGTCCTAATGAAAGAAAAAATAACTTGTAATAATAATAATAATAATAATAATAATAGAGTA
Source organism: Acanthosoma haemorrhoidale (assembly GCA_930367205.1). NCBI lineage: Eukaryota > Metazoa > Arthropoda > Insecta > Hemiptera > Acanthosomatidae > Acanthosoma > Acanthosoma haemorrhoidale. Next base: position 29,266,165 of record OV884015.1, read on the forward strand.
ATAGAGAAACCAATCAATAATATTATATTATTTTCAAGTGAACTTATTTTGTATGAATAAGAAAAGAAAATGATTTGAAGTTCGATTTACCTTTTTACTCTTAGTTCTTTTTCCTCTTCCACATATTTGCTTCTTAGGTATTCTAAATCTATCATTTCCTTGTCAACTTTTTTTTGTAGGATTTCTTGCTTATATTCACTACTCTTCCAGTCAAACAACATTTGCTGATCAGCCTCTCTCCTTTTGGTATAAATAGAATTGTTACATAGGTACATTAACAATCATACGTTATCCTTAAGAAAAATAAGAAAGTTTACTGTCAAACCTTATTCTACTATAAATTGCTTAAATTACTGACTAACTTTTAATGACTTTTTCTAAATGTAGTCTACTTAAGCCCCATTGAATATTAGATATGATTAAACAGGGCTATGTTAGATATGTTAATTTGATACCCTACTCAATATGATAAAAATATATTTATTTTATTGATTAATGATCTTTCTGTCAGCAGCAAGCTCATGAAAAATAAATAAGAGTTAATTATTAATCAACTACTAGTAATTAAAAAGGTTTGTCTTATATATTCATAAGATTTTGGATGGTGGATGTAATATTTAGTATGTATTCTGTTCTCCATTTCTTTTTTTTTTACAAAAAGATTGTAAAATCCTTACATAATATTTGAAATGAAATGAAAAAAACACTTCCTACTGGGACATTGTCCCTGAAGCATACAAAAAACTATGTCTGACTGACCAAAAAAAGAAAGAAATGAAACATAAATTATATTGATATGATTTACTTATAAATAATAAAGGGCCTAAGTGTTGACTCCAAGGAACCAACAGTATAGTATTGGGGAAAAAAATGAATAGAGGTGAATGAAATTCGCTTAAAATTGCAATTAGGAACACAACGAAATATAGGGATCATTAACAGAGAAAAAATAGCGTGAATAAGGTGGGATGTAATAAAATAGGAAATGAATAGCATTAATAAAATAAAATGTATAAATTACACATATTAAACTGATGTGATTAGCCTACAATAATGGGCCTTTGTACTCATATGTAGTGACTTCAATGTACCAACAACATAATATTGTAACAAACAAAAAACCTAAATGATTAGAGGCGAATGACATTTGCTAACAATTGTAACTAAGATACATTATAACTATTATATTATATGGAGAGATACATTAAAATATACAGTGAATACAATTAATAAAAAAAAGTTAATAGTAATGTTGAGTTATGAATTGTAGGGAGATAAAGGACTGGTAAAGTTTAAAATCAAAGACTGTGAGAGTTGGAGAGAAACAAACATTGATGGGAACAGAGTGCCAAAGGTTTGTGGCACAGATAATATAAGAATGGTCGAAGGAAGCAGATTTGTGGGATGGAAATTCAGGTCGGATGGCCAGGATCTGGTATTGTGAGAATTCATAGCTGATTTGAATCGAGCCAGGATTTAGAAACATCTACAATTTGATGAGAGTAATCAAAGAGTTGGAGGAATTTGCTTTGATAAGAAGGGAGGGACTGGGCATCAACTTGGTTGGTATATGTTGTAGTGGGCTTTAGTGAACGATTATTCCAAGAAAATATTAAAACTACCATCATTCTCTCCCTCTACACTGGCGCTTGTTGCTCTTCTCGAACCATGGCTGTCTTATTTAACTACTTTTTCACTTCTCTTTCCTAACCTTGCTATGTTTTATCCCAGCGTTGTCAGACCCCACACTTCCTACTAAAACTAGCACATCCTTGGAAGGGATCCCTTCCATGCAGACGACGGTCTCTGGGGCCCAACGAAGTGTACCTAGTAGCGTCTCCCCAAGCGATCCAGTCTGCCTCTCTCCGGTTCACACTCACCTTTGGGATCTGGACGGTTTTCGCCTACCCTCAGATAGCGAGTATGAAGTATGGGACACACCTTCTAAGATCTTATGGAGTCAGATCAATAAACGAAATACGAATTAAGCTTCCCGCTGACCAGGCCGCCAGCAAAGGTCGAAGACCACAGGTTTAATCATTTATCTCTTTCTCGACGCCTTCCGGGCAGTGGCCAGGTTGATCATACCTTACCCCGGCGGGCACCCCCGACACAAGCAATGCGCGATCAAATTTTTCAATACCCGTCAGACACAATCATTTGTAAAACGTTAGTAACTGGTATGATGAAACGTTTGACGCATATGTGGGGGTATGACGAATGATGGGTTGGGAAAGTCATTCAGATATTTGCTTGTCCCTTTGATTCGGGACAAAAATACTGATAACAGCCCGAAAATGGCGTTCCTCTAAATGGCGACAAAAGTAACATTGAATTTTGTTTTACATCAAAGTTATAATGTATAAATCCCGCTGTAGGTTTCTTTGCTTCTTGGCAACAACAGCGCCCTTCGTGATGCTTCTTATATTGGCACGTTTACATTCGCGCTGATGTGGAGACGGGACATATGTGTAACATTGTCGAACACGTTTCTGATATTAATAAAATTTGAAAATTGAAAAACAGTAGGAATATAAACTAGTGCAAAATAAATAATTAAATAGAATCCTATAATTACCCCAATTGGTTCACAGATGCTTCACATTCTGTCATAATTGTGTTTATTCTATCTTTTACAAGGAGGACCTCGTTCAGCCTGTCCCTCAAAATTTGTTTATTGTTGGTTATTTGTTCGACCGTTTTTTGCTGTAGAACGTTCACTTCGTCCTTTAATGCTTGGTGGTGGAGATACAATTTTCTCAGATAGGCCTCTTTAGATTTTGCTTCCTCTGGAGTCACTTTCATTTGATTGATCGAGCTATAAAGAAATATTTTCACGTCTTGAATAAAATTAAACGCGCCTTCAGATATCTGAAAGAGAAATTAATTTACTGATTTAATAAGTGTTGAGAGGGTGTTGATTTCTACCATTCCAAATCACTCCTTTAATTTATCAATGTGTTTGATTATATTAATGACTTTTGATATTTATTACCTTTTGCTTATGTACAATCAAGTGGTAAAAAAAGCTACATAAAATAAACATTTCTCGGTTGTTAAAACTCTCCACCTGCAAGTTTCAATTAATAGAGAACAAGATCTATTCCAGTAAGAATATGGCTGTATTTTACCTCGTTTTATAATCATATTAGTCCATTAAATCCTTTGTTTAATATCTCATTATATCAGATCGCCTACTCTAATAAATATAAACAATTAATCAATTTTATAATCATAACGTTTTTTTTTATTATTATTTTATAACATTCAGATATGCTAAAACGATTTGCAGAACGGCGGGACCCAGGCGTCACCCGAGCCCCACCAGACTGGTACATAAATTCTGATAGTAAGGACACGAGGACTGATTTGTTGACGAGGCTAAAAACTATTTTGCTAACAAAAGCATTATATGAATGAGCACAGTCCACGTAGTTATAAACACGTAAAAGCCCAGATCCTCCTGAGTCTCCTACGTAACGGATGGTCTGTGGTACCTCAAGTGCCACCCAAAGCCCCGAGTAACGGCCTCAGAGAATTTGCTGAATGTGTTTTGTGCCAATTTTTTTTTTTTTTTTTTTTTTCAATTCTCTCGCGCTCTTGTTCAGCCTCCGCTGGCTCTTATCCAGTGACGCGGCTGACGGAGGAGCATGGGGGGCTTCCCAAGACTCCGCTTCCTCTTTCGCATGCAAGGGAGGTGACAACCATGTGGATTTGGGAGGTCTCTGGGCCGTTTGTAAATACTGTATGAATGAGCGAGTGAATGAAAATTGTAAATATGGTATGAATGAAAACATTTATGACAATTACTTATTGCCAAATGAGGCAGATTGTAATTTTATCATAATAAAGTTGTTGTATTTTTGAATGCTGTAATAGTGGATTAATACATTCTAAATGTTTGTATTTTGTGATTATGGAGTAATACTTACAGAATGTTTGTATTTTTCGGAGAGTTCTCTTGTATTTGTATTGTTGTATAAGATTAATAACGCATTACTGAAATCGTTTTCATCTCTCTGCGGGATGTCTTCAGTTCTCATCGAGTATGAATTAAAATATTCTTCAATTTGCCTAACCGATTGATAGTTAGACAGTTCTGTCTGATGAGTTATTCGTTTAGCTACCCACATTTCTTCCTTAGGTATATATTCTTTAAACACTTGTTTTATCATTTCGAGCTCTTGTTTATTTAGATGTCTTTCCAAAAGTCTAAAATTATTATCTACTAGCTGGGGAATTGTCATCTGAAATAAATAAGGAAAATTCTAAATTAGGTTTCAGTTATTAAGTTTGTTATGTGAGCTAGTTTATCAAATTTCAATATCCTCTTCTTTTTTTCTTTTTTTTTTTGTAACATTATATCAATCAAAAATCTTTCACAAAATTAACTATGCCCGTTAACATGTCTCCAATTACACTCTTCCATTATGTCCTACGCATCCCATTCCCCATTTCCCTGATCAGAAACAAGTATAATAATTTTCACACTTCTACCTTCGGTCATGATAATCTCTTCCCAAACACTACATAACTTTATCTGCCATATGAAAAGATTTAGGGCACAGTTCTATTGTTCTCTCTAAATAGCCTCTTCTCCATTTCTCAGTCACTTACTCTTTTAGCATTTTACTAATTTCTTCATTAAACAACTTTCTCCAAATACTTCCTTCTTCCATTGGGAGAGACTAACTGCTTATAATACCACAAGTTACTCTTAGAACATTGTAAAATGTCCAAAATGAAACAATGAGCAATAGGGAAAGATTTTGTTATTACCTTACATCAAAAAACAAATACCATTAATTATGAACTAAACCATATTTAGGAATATATATATATGCAAACGAAATTAAGGACAGTAAGTAGAAACTGAAGAGACTCAGTTCATTTGTGGGCATGAGTTTTTTAAATACTTATTAAACGATTGTGAAAAAAACTAGACACTTTCTAAAAATCATTCATTAGAACATCTGGATCACAGAAAATTGCCTTTCCAAAAAAAAAAAAATCTGAATAGCTAAAATATTGTCAAAAAAAGTAATTAAATATTTTTTTGCGTCAATGATTACGAACAGCCCCCCCCCCCTCCACATAAAAATATATTTACTCACAGCAAACTTCAATTTATCTACAGCTTCTTCTGCAAGTTTTTCAATTCTCTTGATATCCAATTCGAATTTAGAAAATGTGCTAGGCAGTTCTCTTTCTGGCGAATCTGTGACATTCATGGTAAACATGTTGGCAGCCATTTATCCAACTGAAAATTACAATACTAGTTGATACATCTCGACATATATTATAGCGTTATTTTAAAATGAATTTATTTATAATTAAAATAAATATACATTGTTGTAAAAAAAAAAAACTTTTTTATTTAACATTAAACTCGTTATTTATCAGGAACGGTTCAACAGGCATTGATGATAATGGACATTTGTTTGCAAATTTCCTACAGAAGATTCAAAGCAAAGTATTTGCATCGGTGCAAGTTAACAAAACGAGAAATCGGGGAGATGCTCATTTAAAATTTACCACAAGGAGAGTTTGATATTTATGTTGGAAACAGATAATGAAATATTTGACGTACTTGCCGGTTGAATGTTATCTTGGCGTTTTATGCGACTCTTGCCGTTAGGTTTATCTACACAAACAAGACGTTAAGTTGCGCACTTTGTTTGATCGATGTTCTAGTTTAGAAATTACCTGAGAGACGTAACAAAAGCTAACGAACGTTTCGTTCATTTTAGCACATGACAGAAAGGACCATGGAGGTTGGAAGAGTAATGGAGAAGACAGCCTTATATGATCCGTGACTAATTTCATTACAACTTACGTATAATACAGTGGAAAGAGTTAGGCACATCATTAACAACACTAGAAT